>ONZH01007196.1:0-17827 GCA_900303285.1 Rhinella marina
GTTACGGCCGTTATCGCACACGACCATGCCTGGTCCTAGCTGCAGCGGCGACAGCCACATCTCCGTCTGCTGCAATATGGCGTCCCTCACCTCTGGGGCGCTGTGCTTCCTGTCGCCCAAGCTGATGAGCTTAAGCACCGCCTGCTGACGTCTCCCCGCACCAGTGCTGCAACGCTTCCAGCTAGCGGCTGAGGGCGGTGTTAAGGCAGAGGAGGAGGAGGAGGAAGAGGAGGGGGGTGTATCAGAACCCATGCTGGCAATCTTGGGCGGGGGTGGTAGGTAGGCCGTCTCTGTTTGCGACCCCGTCCCCGCTTCCACAACATTCACCCAGTGTGCCGTCAAAGAAATGTATCGTCCCTGGCCGCAAGCGCTTGTCAACGAGTCGGTGGTCAAGTGGACCTTTGCGCTGACTGCGTACCTCAGGGCCCGCCTGATGTTACGCGACACGTGCTGGTGCAGGGCGGGGACGGCACTCCGGGAAAAGTAGTGGCGGATGGGGACGGAATAGCGAGGTGCGGCAGCCGCCATCAGGTCGCGGAAGGCCTGCGTCTCCACAAGCCTAAACGGCAACATCTCCAGGGCCAGCAGTTTGGAGATGTGGCAGTTTAAGGCTTGGGCTTGGGGGTGACTCGAGGCGTACTTCCGCCTGCGGTCGAACGCCTGCGAGATGGACAGTTGTTGGGACGAGGAGTGTGAAGGTGCAGGCGAAGAGGCGGGGGAAGGGGAGGCTGAAGGAGAAGGCCCTAAAGTAGCTGAGGCAGATGTGGAGGTGTCCTGGCTGGAGGTCTGGACCGCAGTGGCAGCACACAACAAAGGGGAAGAGGCAGTGGCAGCAAGACCGGGCGCAGGTTGTATTGCGTTTGCTCTCTCCCACTCAGCCCAGTGCTTGACTTCCAAGTGACGCCGCATGCCTGAGGTGGTCAGATTGCTCTTCTCAGAGCCCCTACTCAGTTTTGAGTGGCAGAGTGTGCAAACCGCGCTCAGTGTGTCATCCGCACAAACATTAAAAAATCTCCACACCACAGAAGTACGAGGCCTCGATGGGGGAGCTTCGCGCGACTGCCCGCTGCCGGGAACAGCTTTGGCCCTGCTGGCTGTGGCCTCACTTCTCTGTCTGGACTGTCCTCTGCCTATGGACATCCCTCTGCCTGTGGACATCCCTCTGCCTCTGGACATCCCTCTGCCTCTTGCTGCCTTTTTCGGTGCTGCGCAGACCACCACCTCTCCACTGCTTTCCTCGCTGGACATCACCCCTGGCCAAGTGGGGTCGGTCATTTCGTCATCCACCACCTCCTCTTCCACTTCCTCACTCTGCTCCTCCTGCTGCCCACTGGACATTCCAACAGCCTCCCTTGATGGCAACTGCGTCTCATCATCATCATCGCTCATGATAACAGATGCTGGCTCAGGGTCCACATCAGCAGGAGATGGCGAAAACTCAAGTGTTTGGGCATCACTACAAACAAATTCCTCTGCTAGCTCCTGGGATTCTTCCGGCACATCTGAAAAAGGACCCGAAAAGAGCTCCTGGGAGGGGTCAATGGTGGGATGACTCTGTTGGCCAGGTGTGGAGGAAGGAGGGTCAGAGTGAGACTGTGTGGATGACTGGCTGGTGGACAACTGTGTGGAAGCGCTATCGGCTATCCATTGCACCACCTGTTCAACCTGCTCAGGCCTCAACAGCGGTGTAACCCGCCCCCTGCTTAACTGTCCCATAAAGGCAGGGATTCTGGATGAGCGGGATCCTGGCTGACCCTCACCAGCACGCATTGTATCCCCACTGGCTTCAGCAAGGCCCCCAACAGCATTTCCGCGCCCCCGTCCTCGTCCTATTCCGCTAGCCCCCCGCCGCATTTTATTTTTTTTGGTTACAATATTTTGCCTTCACAGCCGTGAAATTACTTTGCAAGAGAACGCACAGTACAGTTGCCAATTATAATGCCTATATATTGTATATTTCAAGGTACACAGCCGTGTACTAAGTGATCAGACGGTGTGTATGAACACCAGGTACGAGAAATTACTTTGCAAGAGAACGCACAGTACAGTTGCCAATTATAAGGCCTATATATTGTATATTTCAAGGTACACAGCCGTGTACTAAGTGATCAGACGGTGTGTATGAACACCAGGTTTGAGAAATTACTTTGCAAGAGAACGCACAGTACAGTTGCCAATTGAAAGGACTATATATTGTATATTTCAAGGTACACAGCCGTGTACTAAGTGATCAGACGGTGTGTATGAACACCAGGTATGAGAAATTACTTTGCAAGAGAACGCACAGTACAGTTGCCAATTATAAGGCCTATATATTGTATATTTCAAGGTACACAGCCGTGTACTAAGTGATCAGACGGTGTGTATGAACACCAGGTATGAGAAATTACTTTGCAAGAGAACGCACAGTACAGTTGCCAATTATAAGGCCTATATATTGTATATTTCAAGGTACACAGCCGTGTACTAAGTGATCAGACGGTGTGTATGAACACCAGGTTTGAGAAATTACTTTGCAAGAGAACGCACAGTACAGTTGCCAATTGAAAGGCCTATATATTGTATATTTCAAGGTACACAGCCGTGTACTAAGTGATCAGACGGTGTGTATTAACACCAGGTATGAGAAATTACTTTGCAAGAGAACGCACAGTACAGTTGCCAATTATAAGGCCTATATATTGTATATTTCAAGGTACACAGCCGTGTACTAAGTGATCAGACGGTGTGTATGAACACCAGGTATGAGAAATTACTTTGCAAGAGAACGCACAGTACAGTTGCCAATTATAAGGCCTATATATTGTATATTTCAAGGTACACAGCCGTGTACTAAGTGATCAGACGGTGTGTATGAACACCAGGTTTGAGAAATTACTTTGCAAGAGAACGCACAGTACAGTTGTCAATTATAAGGCCTATATATTGTATATTTCAAGGTACACAGCCGTGTACTAAGTGATCAGACGGTGTGTATGAACACCAGGTATGAGAAATTACTTTGCAAGAGAACGCACAGTACAGTTGCCAATTGAAAGGCCTATATATTGTATATTTCAAGGTACACAGCCGTGTACTAAGTGATCAGACGGTGTGTATGAACACCAGGTTTGAGAAATTACTTTGCAAGAGAACGCACAGTACAGTTGCCAATTGAAAGGCCTATATATTGTATATTTCAAGGTACACAGCCCTGTACTAAGTGATCAGACGGTGTGTATGAACACCAGGTATGAGAAATTACTTTGCAAGAGAACGCACAGTACAGTTGCCAATTATAAGGCCTATATATTGTATATTTCAAGGTACACAGCCGTGTACTAAGTGATCAGACGGTGTGTATGAACACCAGGTATGAGAAATTACTTTGCAAGAGAACGCACAGTACAGTTGCCAATTATAAGGCCTATATATTGTATATTTCAAGGTACACAGCCGTGTACTAAGTGATCAGACGGTGTGTGTATGAACACCAGGTTTGAGAAATTACTTTGCAAGAGAACACACAGTACAGTTGCCAATTGAAAGGCCTATATATTGTATATTTCAAGGTACACAGCCCTGTACTAAGTGATCAGACGGTGTGTATGAACACCAGGTATGAGAAATTACTTTGCAAGAGAACGCACAGTACAGTTGCCAATTATAAGGCCTATATATTTTATATTTCAAGGTACACAGCCGTGTACTAAGTGATCAGACGGTGTGTATGAACACCAGGTTTGAGAAATTACTTTGCAAGAGAACGCACAGTACAGTTGCCAATTGAAAGGACTATATATTGTATATTTCAAGGTACACAGCCGTGTACTAAGTGATCAGACGGTGTGTATGAACACCAGGTATGAGAAATTACTTTGCAAGAGAACGCACAGTACAGTTGCCAATTATAAGGCCTATATATTGTATATTTCAAGGTACACAGCCGTGTACTAAGTGATCAGACGGTGTGTATGAACACCAGGTTTGAGAAATTACTTTGCAAGAGAACGCACAGTACAGTTGCCAATTGAAAGGCCTATATATTGTATATTTCAAGGTACACAGCCGTGTACTAAGTGATCAGACGGTGTGTATGAACACCAGGTATGAGAAATTACTTTGCAAGAGAACGCACAGTACAGTTGCCAATTATAAGGCCTATATATTGTATATTTCAAGGTACACAGCCGTGTACTAAGTGATCAGACGGTGTGTATGAACACCAGGTATGAGAAATTACTTTGCAGAGAACGCACAGTACAGTTGCCAATTATAAGGCCTATATATTGTATATTTCAAGGTACACAGCCGTGTACTAAGTGATCAGACGGTGTGTATGAACACCAGGTTTGAGAAATTACTTTGCAAGAGAACGCACAGTACAGTTGCCAATTATAAGGCCTATATATTGTATATTTCAAGGTACACAGCCGTGTACTAAGTGATCAGATGGTGTGTATGAACACCAGGTATGAGAAATTACTTTGCAAGAGAACGCACAGTACAGTTGCTAATTATAAGGCCTATATATTGTATATTTTCAAGGTACACAGCCGTGTACTAAGTGATCAGACGGTGTGTATGAACACCAGGTATGAGAAATTACTTTGCAAGAGAACGCACAGTACAGTTGCCAATTATAAGGCCTATATATTTATATTTCAAGGTACACAGCCGTGTTACTAAGTGATCAGACGGTGTGTATGAACACCAGGTATGAGAAATTACTTTGCAAGAGAACGCACAGTACAGTTGCCAATTATAAGGCCTATATATTGTATATTTCAAGGTACACAGCCGTGTACTAGTGATCAGACGGTGTGTATGAACACCAGGTTTGAGAAATTACTTTGCAAGAGAACGCACAGTACAGTTGCCAATTGAAAGGCCTATATATTGTATATTCAAGGTACACAGCCGTGTACTAAGTGATCAGACGGTGTGTATGAACACCAGGTATGAGAAATTACTTTGCAAGAGAACGCACAGTACAGTTGCCAATTATAAGGCCTATATATTGTATATTTCAAGGTACACAGCCGTGTACTAAGTGATCAGACAGTGTGTATGAACGCCAGGTTTGAGAAATTACTTTGCAAGAGAACGCACAGTACAGTTGCCAATTGAAAGGCCTATATATTTTATATTTCAAGGTACACAGCAGTAGTGCCAAATATAGTTTTGTATGTAGCAGAGCACCTAATACACCACTAATGCCTCTCTCTGTCCCTACTCCAGGCAGGCTATCCCTGAATACGGCAGCCGTTCTCTGTAAAGTGTATCTTGTAGTAAAGCTATCACTGTACTGCACTATAGTAGCCCTGATAAGGGCTTTTAATCACGCTCCTGCCTGTCCAACAGCTAAAACCTGTCTCTCCCTTCTCCAGCCTCTGTCCCTGACTAAGTTCACGCAGCATATGCGAACGAGCAGGAAGAGCTGAGTTTTTAATATTCGAGGTCACATGGTTTTTCCAGCCAATGCATGTAGACGCCGTTTTCGCGCTGCCAGCGTGCTCAGCGTGCCTGTCATACCCCCCCTGCATGGTGATTGGTGGAAAAAGAGCGCCAGGGAAGGTGGGAGGGGAAACGAATTCTAAGTGCGCCATCGCCGTTATACTCGAAAGAAATCGAGCACGCCGAATATCGTAGTATTCGATCGAATACCAGCTCGATCGAACACTACTCGCTCATCTCTAATAATAAAGCCTGTAACTGTAACTTCATGAGAGACAAAAGAGTCACAGTTCTCCCAAAACAGCAACTATATCCCCAAAGTAGAGCCAGCAACAATCAGCCCAAAATATTGGCAGTCTACTGTTCTCTAACATTAGAAAGTACAGTTCTGAAAATCAGTGCTAGTGAGATAGCTCCCATAATAATGGCAGGAACACTCCCCAATCCCTGTGCCAGCCACAGTGTCCCATAATAACAATACTTTCTAAACATTCCTGTGCCACTGTTCTCTTCCAAGAATCAACGCATAAAGTCTAGCTTGTGCTATGACAGAAGTGAAATGCAACGCTGGTGGTTCAGGATTACGTACACTTTCCAACATGAGAGAATGCCAATTTTACATGTTATTGCCAAACACCTCCACAGACAATGTAAATTAAAGTGTATTCTATCAAATTGTTGAAAAAATATTTGTAGAATGTCTGCAGGCACCTCCTCCATCTGTTGGCTAATAGAGGTATGCATGACTGCTTTATTAAATTAACATAAATGTGTGGTTATCCTTCATTGAGCTCTGGTTTAATATGACAGCGTTGTTTGTGCTTGTTGACATTTGGAATAATTCCTGATTTCAGTTGTCTTTTATGATCCTAAATTCTTAACTACTGAAAAGCATAAGCATTATTTCAAACTTCTAAAAAAAAAGTTGTCTGTTAATAATGATTCCATTTCTTTTTATCTGTCTTTTTAATTACCAGTAAAATTGTATTTTATGCATGGTTCAGGATTCATGGATCAAATTAATTGGTGTGTGCAGTCTATTCTTCCCCATAGTAAGGCAGGTAAGACATGAGATACAGCTGGACTGTGCCTCCATGTGCTGATTAATGTCAAGACGTAAAAAATTCCAGATTATCATGTAATTGTAAACTGACTTTGGCTATTTTATGAGAATACCTTATAACATATATTTATTTTATGACATTTGGCAGATTAGAATGGCTTCCCAGCAATTACGATTTCAAATGAGTAGTTTATGAAATAATATCTTCAATATACTGTAATGATTTTAAGGGTAGGTTTCCACAATTTTTTTGCTATTTGGTCATGCTGTAAAATCTAATTGGGAATCTGTGGCAGAAATTGAAGGCTGTTCCTGGTGTTTCTGTGCTGACTTTGGACCTTGAACTGCTATAGAGCTAACCTGCATGTGGCAAACCCACTGTGGCCTCTGCAGCCAGCCGTGGAAACTGTCAAATCCTCATGAAAAAGATCTGTGGCCATACAAATGGCAACAAAGATTCCCATTGAGGACAATTGAACGTGGATTTCATGTCGATTTTGGTGAGGAACAGGGGCTGAGATCCAAATAAAAGTACTACTGTGTGAGCATACTCTTAGGATTTGGAATGCAGATTTGATGTGAATGATGGATAGCTAATCCACTTGTGGGTCCACCGCAGTTGAAACTGTAAATCTCCAGCAGACACTGATAGTCAGCTTTGGATTTCCGGCAAGGATTCCAGTAGGATTTCTTCACCTGACTTATTAGTAGTGTTGAGCGAACATGTTCGGCCGAATACACTATTCGGCCGAACATGGAGGTGCTCGGGACCACGCGGTATACCGGGTGTGCTCAAGCACCATGCTCGAGTCACCTCCCCACACGCTAATTAGCCAATTAGTGTGCGGGAAGGTTCTGGCATTCACTGTAATGCCAGTAGCCATGTTAGCTACTGGCATTACACTGATTGGATGGCCGGGAACGCGTCATCGGGTGCTACATAGCACCCGGTCACATGTGACCGGCGCATACCGAGCCAGGGACTGCAAGCAGGGACAGACAGTGTAGGGAGAGAAGCACGCTAGGCAGGGATAGAAATCGCTAAACAAAGACCCAAAGGCCCTTTTAAGGGCTATTATATCTGACACAACCCTACATTTTATTATTTTTGAGGACTTTAAAGGTGGTGAAAATAGCGCTAGGTGGCCTGCCATTAACGCCACATGCGCTGCTGCAGCAAAAAGGGACATACACTGTAGGGAGAGAAGCACGCTAGGCAGGGATAGAAATCGCTCAAAATAGACCCAAAAGCCCTTTTAAGGGCTATTATATCTGGCACAAAGCAATAGTTTATTATTTTTGGGGTGTTTAAAGGTGGTGAAAATAGCACTAGGTGACCATTAATGCCACATGTGCTGCTGCTACTGCTGCATGCTGTAGGATACTCTCTGTATTCTATATACCTGACATACTTTGCTATAATTTCTGCTGTTAAGCCCGCAGTATTTCTTTTGCGTCTTGCTGTATAACATTTGCGCAAGGAGGGACTTGTGTAGGAATAGAATTTCTATAGGCAGGGTTAGTATCATTGTTCAAAAGACACAACAGTCCATTGTTAAATCCTTCTGCATTTTTTATTTTTTTATGGCAAAAAAAACCCAAGTGTGCCTTGTCAGTAACACTAGGTGCACAGCGTATTAGAACCTTTCAAAAGTCTATGTAGCTGACATCCGTTGTTACATTTAATACCGTTAATTTAGGCCGCAGTTCCTCATTTGCGGCTGCTCTATAACGTTTGCACATTCAGAATATTGGACATTTGTTAGAATTTTACTGATCATACAGTTAATAAAAATCTGCACTACTGTAGTTGTGACCAAGTTGCATATATACTACACAATATGTGCAAGGCGAGCACTAAGGGATGTGCTGCTGATGGTGAACGCAGAGGCCATGGCTCTGGGCGCGGTGAAACTGTGCCTGCTGGCAGAGCCCTAGAAACAAAGTCATCCAAAACTCCTAGCTTCATGTCACAGTTTGCAGGGCGGTGCAAGACACAACTCTTGTCGCCACACCAGTGCGAGCGGGTAGTCGGTTGGATTTCAGCTGATAATGCTTCCAGTTGGTTAAGCACCACCCCCTCTTCCACAAAGTCCAGTCTCAGTAGCCAAGAAGGCTACTGGTGGTGGACACCGAGGCCTTTCGCATCCTGATGGTGGCGGCTATCCCTCGTTACACAGTCCACAGCCGCCACTATTTTTCCCGGTGTGCCGTTCCTGCCTTGCACCAACATTTGTCCAGAAACATAACCAGTGCCCTGACCAACGCAGTTACTGGCAAGGTCCACTTAGCAACTGACACATGGACAAGCACTTGTGGCCAGGGATGCTACATTTCCCTGATGGCACACTGGGTGAACGTTGTGGAAGCCGGGAGCGAGTCGTACCCTGGGATGGCACAGGTGCTACCCACGCCGAGGATTTCAACCCCTCCTACTCTTCCTCCACCTCCTTCTCCACTTCTTCCCATGCAGAATTGCCATCTTGCAGCACCACTCAGACTTCTGTCAGTAGCTGGAAGCAGTGTAGCACAGCAGTCGGTAAGTGGCAATAGGCCGTGCTGAAGCTTATTTGCCTGGGTGACAAACAGCACACCACCGCAGAGCTGTGGCATGGCATAAGGGAACAGGCTGAGCTGTGGCTCTCACCAGTCAACCTACAGCCAGGCATGGTTGTATCCGATAACAGCCGCAACTTGGTAGCGACTTTGGAGCTGGCCAACCTCCCACACATACCATGCCTGGCCCATGTATTCAACTTAGTGGTTCAGCGGTTTCTGAAAACCTACCCCAATTTGCCTCAGCTACTGGTTAAGCTGCATCGCCTGTGTGCCCATTTCCGCAAGTCACCGACAGCTTCAGCCGGCCTGGCAACGCTGCAGCAGTGCTTGCGGTTGCCGGCTTACCGACTGCTATGCGACCTGAGCACGCGATGGAATTCCACCTTCCACATGTTGAGCAGGCTTTGTGAGCAGCAGAGAGCAGTAGTAGAATACCAGCTGCAACATGGTCGGCGCCTTTCTAGTCAGCTTCCTCTCTTCACAAGCGACGAGTGGGCATTGATGTCTGACCTCTGTGAGGTGTTACGCAACTTTGATGAATTTACACAGATGGTGAGCGGCGATAATGCTATTATCAGCGTAACCATCCCACTTCTGTGTCTACTAAAAAGCTCATTGCTCACAATAAAGGCTGATGCTCTGCGTATGGAAGAGGTGGAAATGGGGGAAGACCCTACACAGGGTAATAGCCAGACCACCCTCGATTTGTTTTCTCAGCGCCAATTTGAGGAGGAGGAGGAGCAGGAGACGGTTGCCACCGATACACAGGGTAGCCATACCACGTTTACACCATCTCTTCGGCATGGATGGGCTGAAGAGGAGGAAGAGGACGAGGAGGATATTGAGAGTCATGCTCCTGGTGGGGAGAGCGAAGCCTTGTCTCACATGGCTGACTTCATGCTTTCCCGTGACCCTCGCGTTATACACATATTAGGCAACACCGATTACTGGTTGTTCACCCTTCTCGACCCCCGCTACAAAGATAACTTTCCATCTCTCATTCCTGTGGTGGAGAGGACAAGTAAAATGTTGCAATACCAGAAGGCCCTTGTCGAAAAATTGCTCCACAAATTTCCATCTAACAACACTGGCGGCAGAGTACGTAGTTCCATGGCCACCTGAGGAGGGGAGACAAGGGGAACACACAGCAGTTCCAACAAAGGCAGGGCGACACTTTCCAAGGCCTGGGACAGTTTTATGACACCCCGTCAGCACACTCACCCTGATGAGCGGCCTAGTGTGACAAGGAGGGAAAAGTTTTGGAAGATGGTAAAGGAGTACCTAGCTGACCGTGTCAACGTCCACAGCGATCCCTCTGTGCCGTATAATTATTGGGTGTCTAAGCTGGACACGTAGCATGAACTGACGCTGTACGCCTTGGAGGTGCTGGCCTGCCCTGCCGCCAGCATTTTGTCTGAGCGGGTATTTAGTGCCGCTGGGGGCATAATTACTGAACAACAACCTAATAAATGTGTGCCACAAAGAGAGCAATAGTTTGGTTACACAGCTCTCAATCAGCGACAACATATTGAAATACCGCTAGAAAAGGGGGCAGTAATATTAATAAAATATAACTTTTAATTAGTATGCTCATAAAAGGAAAACCAATCAAATTTTTCTGTACAAATGCCTCAAATAATAAACACAAAATAATTAAAAAATGCTTTGATTTTAGCCTTGACAATTTGGCTTGGTATATGATGTACATTTTATACATAGATCTTTGTGATTTAACATTGAATGATTTTTTTTTTACCACAGAAACTATGGTCCATGTGTTTTGACTAGACACCAGTATACACTACCGATTACCGGATGAATATCTAATGTAACAAGTATAGCCCATCGGTAGTAGCCGTAGACCATAGATCGTTCTTGCACATATTTTTTTATCTTGGTTATTTTTGCATTATTTTGTGTTTATTATTTGAGGCATTTGCATAGGAAAATTTTATTAGTTTTCCTTTTATGAGCATACTAATTAAAAGTTATATTTTATTAATATTACTGCCCCCTATTCTAGCGGCATAATTACTGATAAACGCATCCGTCTGTCATCTGACAATGCTGACAGGTTGATGCTTATCAAAATGAACAAGGCCTGGATTGCCCCTGACTTCTGTACTCCACCAGCGGAAAGTGGCTTAACATGAAGGAACCTTATATCTGGCTTAGGGTGTATTGAATACACTGTATTATCACCTCTTCTCGTCCTCGTCCTCCTCTTCCTCCATCATATGAAACTGCTTATTAGGCAGCCCTCGAAGTCCACGAGCTGGGTCTACACCCTAATTTTTTAGCCGGTCAGCTCACCAGCTGGGCCTGCACCATAATTTTTTAGCCGTCAGCTCACCAGCTGGGCCAGCACCATCATTTTTTTGCCTGTCAGCTCACCAGCAGGCTCTCAACCATAATGTTTTACATGCTCAGCTCTGCTACATGGCACACATAATGTTTCAGACGGTCAACTAAGCGGCATGTCAAAAATAATTTTTAACACGCTCAGCTGGGCTACATGTCACTTATAAGGTTTCAGACGCTCAGCTAAGCGTCATTTCAAAAATAATTTTTAACACGCTCAGCTCTGCTACCTGTCACTTATAATGTTTTAGACGTTCAGCTAAGGGGCATGTCACCCTTAAATTTTTTCTACGGTCAGCTCGGCAGCAGCCTGTCAACCTTACATTTGGGACAGTTTGATGGGCAGCAGCGTGTCATCCTTAAATTTGGGACAGTTTGATGGGCAGCAGCATGTCAACCTTAAATTTGGGACGGTTTGATGGGCAGCAGCGTGTCAACCTTACATTTGGGACAGTTTGATGAGCAGCAGCGTGTCACCCGTACATTTTTTGGACGTTCTGCTCGGCAGAAGCGTGTCAACCTTAAATTTGGGACAGTTTGATTTGCAGCAGCGTGTCAACCTCAAATTTGGGACAGTTTGATGAGCAGCAGCGTGTCACCCTTAAATTTTTTTTAACGTCAGCTCGGCAGCAGCATGTCAACCTTAACCCCTTCCCGCCCGAAGATGTGTGTACTCGTCATGGAGCACTGCTATTTAGCGCTCCATGACGAGTATACACGTCATAGCATTAAACTGTCACCATGTCTGCTGACATGGTGGCAGCGCTGAGACCCCGGCTGTTACTTACAGCCAGGGGTCTCAGCTAACCAGCCCGGGACCAATGGGGGCGGTCCCGGGCCAGCGATCGCTGTGATTGGCTAGTCTGTTCAGACTAGCCAATCACAGGATACGCGTGCTGGCTGAAAGGATCTGATCCCCGCAGTCCGAGGCTGCGGGGATCAGATCCTTCTAAATGTTGTGGAAACCCCCCTATCCCCCCCCTCCTTTCCCAGATTATTATTTTTAACTTGTTCCCCCCCTTTTCAGGATAGCCGAGTGGTCAGGATGGCCGAGCGGTTGGAGCAGAGTGTCAGCATACAGCTGACACTCTGCTTCAAACGGCCGACATCGCTGCTGGCATCGATGTCGGCCGTTTAACCTCTTCCATGCCGCGGTCCGTAGGGACCACAGTATGGAAAGGGTTAAAAGGGAGGGAGCTCCCTCCCTCTCCCATGGGGCGCTGCCGGGCTCTGGCAGCGCACCAATGGTGTGGGGAGGAGAGACGGAGGGAGCTCCCTCCCATCAGGACGCTGCTCTGCTGTGGCAGCGTCCCGCTGGTTACCATGGCAAACTTTCGTCCGGCTTGCCATGGATTCCCCAGAAGAAGCCTTAGGGCGAAACGGCGTTGGGAAAGGACGCCCTTCTGCAGGTCACTCTCCGTACCAGCTCCACATTCTCCTTCCTTGGTATTTATGCTTTCTTGATTTTGTTCCCTTGTGCATCCATTTTAATATTCGGTTGTTTTTTCACCGACTTTATATTCTGGGCACATATAGGTGATATAATTTATTTAAAATATTATTTTTTGATCATAATTTTTTGGTAGGTAATATTTGTTTTATTGTGGAGCTTTTTGGTTGGGAGATGTCCCTGCAGGACGGCGTCCCTGCTTTTTCCATTTTCCTTTCTACATGTATCCCACTGTTTGTGAATCATTGATATATATTTCTTAACTAATAAAGTATTCCTATACCATAATGTGTGGATAGTATTACTGATAGGTGTTTTTGCCATGGTAGAGGTAAGCCTGATCAAGCTCCTGCTAAAGGCAGGAGCCTGAACAGGCTTACTATGAATGAAAATACACTGCAGTACACTATACAGTGTACTGCAGTGTATTGTAAAACACCAGACCCACTGGATCTTCAAGAAAATAAAATACCTTAACATATTAGGTATCGCCGCGTCTGTAAAAACCGCTCTATAAAAATATCACATGACCCAACCCCTCAGGTGAACACCGTTAAAAAATTAAAAATAAAAACAGGGTCAAAAAAGCCATTTTTTGTCACTTTACATCACAAAAAGTGTAGTACCAAATGATCAAAAGGCGTATGCCCCTCAAACTAGTACCAATCTAACCGCAAAAAATGAGCCCCTACCTGAGACAATTGCCCAAAAAATAAAAAAAATACACCTCTTAGACAATGGAGACACTAAAACATGATTTTTTTGGTTTCAAAAATGATATTATTGTGTAAAACTTAAATAAATAAAAAAAACTATACATGTTAGGTATTGCTACGTCCATAACAGTCTGCTCTACAAAAATATCACATTAGTTAACCACTCAGGTGAACACAGTAAAAAAATAAAATAAAAACTGAGCCAGAACAGCCATTTTTGTTTGCCTTGCCTAACAAAAAGTGTAATATAAAGTGATCAAAAATCATATGTACCCCAAAATAGTATCAATAACACTGTCACCTTATCCCTTAGTTTTCAAAATATGGGCACTTTTTGGTTGTTTCTACTGTAGGGGTGCATCGGGGGGGGCTTCAAATGGGACATGGTGTCTAAAAACCAGTCCCGCACCTTTCCTTCTGCGCTTGGCCATGCACCCATACAGTAGTTTACAATCACATGTGGGGTGTTTCTGTAAATCGCAGAATCAGGGTAATAGTTTTTGAGGTTTTTTTTGCTATTAACCCTTGATGTGTTACAGGAAAAAATGGATTCAAATGGAAAATCTGCAAAAAAAAGTACAATTTTTAAATGTCATCTCCATTTTCTTTTAAATCTTGTGGAATACATAAAGGGTTAACAAAGTTTGTAAAATTTGTTTTGAAAACTTTGAGGGATGTAGTTTCTAAAATGGGGTAATTTATGGTGGTTTCTATTATGTTAGCCCCACAAAGTGACTTCAGAACTGAACTGGTGCTTAAAAAAATGGTTTTGGAAAATTTCTTAAAAATTTTAAGAATTGCTTCTAAAGTTACAAGCCTTCTAACATCCCCAAAAAATATAATTACATCTACAAAATGATGGTAACATAAAGTAGACATATGGGAAATGTAAAGTAATAACTATTTTGTGAGGGATCACTGTCTGCCTTAATAGCAGAGAAATTCAAAGTTTGAAAATTAAAATTTTTTCCAAATTTTCTGTAAATTTAGGATTTTTTTTATAAATAAAGGTGATTTATATTGACTCAAATTGACTCAACCACTGTCACGAAGTACAATGTGTCACGAAAAAACAATCTTGGAATCAGTCGAATCGGTGAAAGAATCCTAAAGTTATGAATTAATAAAGTGACACATGGCAGATTTTAAAAATGTGGCTTCGGCATTAAGTGTAAAAGTAGCTTCGTCCTTAAATAGACCCTGTCACCAAGGGGTATACTAAGTTATATTACAGTAGGGAGGAGGTACAAATAATTAAACACACAAGAAGATACCTTTGGAAGCATAGTGACAGTTAATTCAGTCATTATGTTATGAGAGAAAACAGCTCCTGGGAGTGGCCATCTTGTGACTGGCTGCTCAGCTTACTGTGTGCATACAAGCCCCACCCCCACACTCCAGGCCTGTGAGCTGTATGCATTCAAGCCCCGCCCTCAGGTCTGTGTGCTCTGTGTCACAGCAGTCAGAACCTCCTATCAGTGTCACCGCTCACAGCCGGCCCTGTATATAACAGCAGGATAACTCAGATAGGCTTAGATATACTTGAGTAGCACTTGATGTGTGATATTGTGCTGTGACTTGTGTAATTGAGGCAGTGCTATTTATTCAGTGTATAGTAACATAGTAACATAGTTTATAAGGCCGAAAAAAGACATCTGTCCATCCAGTTCGGCCTGTTTTCCTATAAGTTGATCCAGAGGAAGGCAAAAAACCCCTGTGAGGTAGAAGCCAATTTTCCCCACTTTAGGGAAACAAATTCCTTCCCGACTCCAATCAGGCAATCAGAATTACTCCCTGGATCAACGACCCATCTCTAGTAGCTATAACCTGTAATATTATTACACTCCAGAAATACATCCAGGCCTCTCTTGAACTCTTTTAGTGAACTTACCATCACCACCTCCTCAGGCAGTGTGGCTCCTCGGGAGTGTCACGACAGGGAAACAAGGGATAGTGTGCCCTGTCTGAACCCCACCTCTTTCCCTGCCTACTTACAGTAGATGCCCTAGGCGGCAAAACCGTAACTTGGAGACAGTCCCTATGCTGAGTACGTGCACAGGGAAGGGAAGGGAACACAGGGAAAGACGAACACAGACAGAACAAACACAATAGCAGAATAGTCAGCAAGCCAAGTCAAGAACAGGAGGTCACGTCAAATACCGAGGGGAATCACAAAAGCGTAGTCTAAGTCCGAAGCCAAAATCCAATATACCAATAATCAACAGCAAGGTCCAACACACAGCACTGATCTCAGAAGACTAATCACAGGCATCTGAGTGAGGCAGTTGCCATCTTAAAATAGCCCGCCCAGGATCATGTGATGTGGCCAGCATCACATGACCTGAGGCGGAGCAAGCTGTCAAAACAATATGTAAAGTAGCCATGTGGTGTGATCAGCACCACATGGCTAAACCCAAACAGAGAATTAACTCATGAAGTGCTGGCTGACAAGACCAGCACTTCAATTCCCTATTGCTCGTCTCTAGGGGGGCGGAGAGGTCCGGCGATGTCGTGCAGAGGGAGTACCCCCCCCCTTCACGAGGGGCCACCGGACCCTTACCAGCGGGAGCAGGCTTATCGGGATGCTGCAGATGGAACTTTCGGATGAGCGAGTCTGCATGCATCCTGGTACTGGAAGGAATTCCGGACCCTTCTCACATCCACAATTCTGGCAATCTCATGCTCCATTTGTCCTGCTACCTCAACCGGAGGAGGAGACTGTTCCTCAGGACCAACGGGAGCAACATAACGTTTGAGCAAAGACACATGAAAAACATTATGAACACGAAGGGAGTCGGGTAAACATAACCTAAAAGAAACCGGATTGATCACCTTGGTGATCCTGTAAGGACCAATGAAGCGAGGTGCAAACTTGTAGGATGGTACCCTCATGTTGAGATTTTTAGTTGATAACCATACCTTATCCCCAACCTTAAAATTCACACCCTTAGAACGTTTTCTATCAGCCTTAGCTTTTTGAACTCCTTGGGCCTTTTCCAGGTTCGACTGAACCTGTGCCCAAACTGTGCACAGTTCTTGAGAAAAATCATTGACCTCTGGGACAACCGACGCAGATGGGGAACAGGAGCCAAAGCGTGGATGAAAACCCATATTGCAGAAAAACGGCGACATCCCAGAGGATGAATTAACACGATTATTAATTGCAAATTCAGCCAGAGACAGGAATCTGGCCCACACATGCTGGTTATCAGAAACATAACATCTGAGATATTGCTCAACGGATTGGTTAAGACGTTCAGTCTGACCGTTGGTCTCTGGATGAAAGGCTGATGAAAAGGACAAAGAGATACCAATCTTATTACAGAACGCCCTCCAGAACCTAGACACAAACTGTACTCCCCTATCAGAAACGATATTCTCAGGAGCACCATGCAGTTTGACAATATTATCAATGAACACGGACGCCAAGACCTTCGCAGAGGGTAATTTACACAAAGGAATAAAATGACACATTTTGCTGAATCTGTCAACCACCACAAATATCACGGTTTTACCCTCAGAGCACGGCAAATCCGTGATAAAGTCCATGGACAGATGTGACCAAGGTCTACTAGCTATGGGTAAAGGATGTAACTCACCCATAGGTCGTGTCTTGGAATTCTTGGACCTGGCACAAGTGTTACACGCAGTTACAAAAGCCTGAACATCTCTGGAGATTGACGGCCACCAATACTGCCTAGAGACCAACTCCTTGGTGGCATTGATGCCAGGATGTCCACACAAAACAGAATTATGGCACTCACCCAGCAGTCGCAACCGCAAATGAGCCGGCACAAACAATTTGTCATTGGGGGTACCAATAGAAGCAAGATGTTGTCCTGCCGAGATTTCAGAAGCGAGGTCAGATGAGGTAGCGGCCACGATGATATCAGCTGGCAGGATGGGCTGAGGAGGGACGTCAGGGGGCTGATACGCCTGGAAACTTCGGGATAAGGCATCGGCCTTAACGTTCTTGCTCCCGGGTCTGAAGGTAACACAAAAATCAAAACGAGTAAAGAACAAAGCCCACCTCGCCTGTCTAGGATTCAATCGCTTAGCCGATTCTAGAAACATTAAATTCTTATGATCCGTGAGGACCGTAATGCGGTGAAATGCCCCTTCTAAAAAATGACGCCATTCCTCAAATGCCCACTTGATTGCAAGTAACTCCCTATTCCCAATATCATAATTCCTCTCGGCAGGAGAGAACTTGCGGGAGAAGAAGGCGCATGGCATAAGATT
>ONZH01007197.1:0-14213 GCA_900303285.1 Rhinella marina
GGGCTGATTCCATCCCCCCAGCCTTAGCCCAGTCTGCTCAACAAACATTCCTTAGATAAGAGCAAGAGTGACTATGGAAAAGGGAGGGGGTGTGAGGAGGAGGCAAGAATTTGTAAGTGACTTAAGGTATAGAAATGGTCCTTTGTTGTTGCTGCAGATTGGTTATATATCTGACACAGAAGAGTAAAGATCAATTAATAACTTTTCTTTTTTCTCTTCCTAGCAGCTTATAAATGTGCAAGAGCCAAGACAATAGTTTATGTGCCCAGTGTGGTGTGTCTTTCCAATAACAATGTGTTGTAGTAGTGAACAAACGAAGACAATGGTATTACTTGCCAGCAATTGATTCGCTTAATGTATGTTTCTTTGTTACCCCCCCCCCCCTCCCCAACAGGATGGTTTTCTGTGAGTGTATCTGTATTCCAGGAAAGCTGTGTGGCTGGAGTCGACTCATTCAGTGGAATGTGAATGCATGCAGCTTGAAGTTGTAGTTGTGTTGAATGTGTTTGAAGGTGTGAAGACTGATGGATGCTCAGCAGAACTGTGTGTGGATATGTAGGAAATGAATAAATGAAAATGTGAATGTGTATGGAGTATAATGCGCATTGGGGATTTTTTTATTTTATTTATTATTTATTTTCTTTCTTGGGATATTTTTTGGTACCAAATATTTTGATTGAGCTCTACATTTTTTCCAATGGGCCCTTTATGTGTTCATGTCTGTATTGTCAGATCTGTTTGTTTCAATGTTTGTGGTTACTTGTTATATGTTAACTGTACTCATAACATCAGAGATCTGTCCTCATGGACAGTTGAGACCAAACTAGTTGAAAGAGGGAGGATCACACCGTCCGACTGGAAGGGGTGGACTTAAATGATTTAGGGGAAGGACAGGTGGATGTCCCAGACACAAAGACATCCTTTGTGCCTATCCCCTAGTTAGAGGACACCCCCATGAAAGACAAGTCCTGTGTTGATTGAAGGGAAAAACAAAACAAAACAAAAAAAAAACAGTCCATTCATTTCCACATCCAGAAAAGCTGGGTACTTCTACAAAATGTGCAAAATACACAAAACAGCATTGAGTATCTAAAGGAGGGTGCAAAAAGTTGAATTGAACAAAAGGCCTAAAGCGGTTGTGGCTTCTCATCAGTACTCCCCACAAAAAGGGGGAAGGAAGATTTTGTGTGTACCTGCCAATTTCTCGCCCATGGGAGGAGATGAATATTCAGCCCCTCAAGTGCAACGCCCATAAGAAATAGGATATCCTGAGTCAAATGCTGTGTCCTATTATCTATACAATCCTTAGGGACTGCCCCCATTGCCTCACAGCAAACATGTTCCATATTCACTCATGTGTAAGGGTTGTATCACATGTGTAGGAGTAGTAATGTGATGGTAAAGATGGTAATGTAGTTCCTACTCCGCTATCAAGGTGTAAACTTTGAATCTGACTACTCTGCTTCTTCTGGAGGGAGGGAGTAGTAGTATGAGTCCTTCCTGATTTTTAAAAATTCACATGATTGTTTCCAACTAATAATCAAATATTGAGTTTCTTGCAGATGGATCAGTTTGGAAAGGATAGGCTGTTCCTACCCAAATGTTGTCAAGTCAGAACCACTCCCTCCAGCAATGTCAGTGCAGGAGGCAGAGCTGAAGGCGCTCACTGAGGTTTGTAAGATGGCTGAGGGTAAGACTGCTAACATTCAGGTATGCCTTCAGTATCACTCATTATTATGGTCTAATCTGGTGGTGCAGTGATTTTGTTTGATCCATGGGTAAGCCCATCAATAATGAATGCTGAGTGTATGAAAGATGTTTGATGCCCTGATGCTACCTGAGGAGGTAAAGGCTAAACTATTACCTGAAGCCTATAGTAAGTGGAAGTCTGTGTGATACAGGATGGTTTGGCCCAGTAGACTTCCAAAAAGGTTTGAGTCTTTCCAGATAAAGGCTACAGAGGCTGAAGAGAAACATCAAAGGAAAAAGGTAGAAGTGATGATGAATAATAGACTCTGGAAGGGTTGGTAAGAAATTCTTCCCTCAGAGGGTACTCTACCTAAAGAGGATGGATTTAGAACATGGGCAAATCAAGAGAGAGAAGGTGTGACTGGGTTCTGTGGTGGATGACTCCTGGGTTTAACAATTCTGCCGCTAGGTGACTGCTGTAATAATGATGGGAGAACTATGGGAGTTCCAGGAAGGCATATGCTCAGGTCATCTTACCTATTTCAGAGACTACGGATTGGCTACATTAACAAAGGTGGAACAATGTGAATATGTCCTTGTCTGAATTGTTTTCATTCCAGGATATTTGTAGACCTGGCCTGTAGCAAAGGCTACAGCTAAAGATACTGACTGAGGAGAGAATACCCACTCCTGGGCTCTTCTTCATCTAACTGGAAGATAGTTCTGAGTCCTTAGGAAGTACTCTTTGAGAATGTCCCTAGGATATTTCCCCAATAGCTCCAGAAGCAGCATAGTAGTGTTTCAAAGTATGTTATCTGTCTCACAAACTGTCTAATGTGTGTGTCCAAGTTTTAGTTTGTTTTCTAGATCCAGACTGCATAAGAGACAGCTCAATCTTTACAACCAGGAGATTGGGTAGTGGTGAAACAAAAGGCGTATGGAAAGTCAGAGAGTCACGTTTGAGGATCTATATCAAGTCCTGTAAACAACGAGACGGCTGTCCAATTGGAATGGATCCACGTGTCACATAGCAACCAAGTGCCAGGACTACAAGGGCCATAATGCTTTTATATGTCTTATTGTTTGATTTATATGGTACAAGAGGAGAAACAGATCAAATTCCAATGGTATTTTATCAGGATGAGTCACGAACTGCCAAGTTTGACTTTTGCAGTGTAGTGGACTGTAACACAGATGACAAATAGGACACTTGGCTTTGGTCAGATAAGTACATCTGTGTGACAGGTACTGACCCAGTCTATGGTAATTGTGCAGTGTTTAGAGATGATCATACCAACTGTGGACATTGGAGATAAGTAGGATGGAACACTAGTCCTAAATATGGGGAAGATAAACCAGTGGAAGCTGTGGATCTCCTAGAGTCAGTAAGCAACACAATATCTGGTTATGATTAAGAGGGTTTTGTCATACATCCTTTGACTCTCAAGTATACATTGTTGCCATAGGAATCCCTAGAAGAGTTTCTGACGAATTTGTAAAGCTAGAGGTCAGGTAGCTGTGGGAGTGGAGTCATTAATTCCAATGATTAGTAATAATAAAATGTAGATTGGATTAACATCTCTATTATCATCAACAGAGATTTGTGAATTAAACCGGTGACGCTGTGATGACTCTGCAGAACCAACTGGTCCTTGACAGCAGAAAAAGGAGGCGTCTACAAGATCTTTGGAAGTTCCAGCTGTACCTACATTCCGAATAACACCCGATGGAAGCATCATCAAGCATCTGAAGGGACTGACGACTATCGAATGAACTGGCTGAAAATTAAAATTGTTTTTAAAATGTTTAATGTGTCCATACCCACACCATGCATATGTACTGTGACTCTGTCAAAGATAAGATTACAACTGTATGAAAAATGCCATCCATCCTGAAGTAAATAAAAACCTTGTTGATGGTTGCGGAGTAAATAGGACAAGGTGAAGGCAAACCCAAAAGGATTTTGGGCGGACCTGGTGAAGCAATAAGGAAAGTCCAGCTCTTCGCTGTTTAGGGCGTTGGGAGAGTACCTCACTTTGCCTGTTTACCTTGAGTCTATTTCCCGCAAAAAGGAGGGATTTGTGAGAGATAGGTTTTTATATATATTGTGTAAAGCCTGTACTACTCGTCTTTGACCACTAGATGGCAGCTAGTTAGCAATGTGAGTCACGTGAACACTCTCTTTGTTTTAACACATGTTAATTTGCCTCTTTCAAATTAACCAATGAACTTAGTGTTGAAGTTCCTGAACTACACTCTTTTGTCAAAGAACCAATCACTCTGCTTAAGTAACGCCCCTTTTTGTCTATGTCATACCTACTATATAAGTGACTGTCTCTTTAATAAACTTGCTCTTGCTTGGGGGATGTGAAGTATTTTCCATGAAACCAACTTGTGTGTGGTAGCATTGTGAAAGTGGTCTGAGCATATGCATACCTATACTTCTAATGATTTGGCACCACACAAAGAAGAAGAGTATCGCGAGAATGGCGATGACATAAGTGTCCCAGGGAGGTAGGAATCAACTGCGCATGCACAGGATATCGGGAGCAGTCACGTTTCTCTTTTCTACTTTCCATTTATTAAACTTGATCTTCTGAGGCTTTTATAAGAACCCTTTGTGCATCCTGAGCAGATTCTAACAAGAATCCTTTCAGCATCTTATAAGTCATCGCATAGGAGAGGCCTCCTGCTGCCAAGGAGCCGAACACGGGAATGCTGCTTTTCAGGTGTTCAGCCAGCATGACCGCCCCCATGGTTCCCTTCGAAATCATTTTAATGACAATCTCTTTATTTAATTCTCCGATCACTTGCGGGGACTTGATCGCCGATTTCAAATAGCTCATGCCTTTACCCGAAATTTGGGATAATTTGTTGAGGGAACCTTCATCTAAGCCGAATACGGTTTGGTATTCTCTCATAGTCTTCACCAGAATGGTGAGGTCGCATGCGATACCCAGGCATGCGACCCCACCAGAACCCACCAGAGTGTAACCACCAAGTGTATTGTACCACTTCAAGTGGCAGTAACCATCAGGCGGGCTGTACCTCTGTGTAATAAAGGACCTTGTTTTGCAGCGCCTGTGACCTTCCAGTGATGTTCCACCCCTTACATGGGGCCACCTTTCTCCAAGAGTCCCATAGCAGCTACTTCAGATCTTTAACCTTCTTAGTTTCACTGTAACTTCATCGACTTGTTACTCCTCGTTGGTGACCAATGAGTGCAGAGATAACAGCAAAGTCTATGTTGTCATTGATGTGTGGGCTTTCCGTCCTATTCTATCATATCATCACCTGACTGTCCCCCGCCCCCCCTACACCCTGGTGCGGTGATCAGCTAGTTACCCTGTAAAAGCGTATTAGACATTTATACTGAGCTGAGACTGAAACTAAACTCATAGTAGGATCCATCAATTGCAGATAGACTGCATGCTGATGGTCTCCAGAGAGCAACAGATTGTTTGAAAATTGCATAAAAACTGCAAAAATGGTGTAATAATTAAGGACCACAAAGTTCTTAAAGGAGAGGAGAAGCTTCAGTATGAAGTTCAGTCATTCACATCTAATTACCTTCCTCTGCTGCGGTGACTTCCTTGCTGTCAGATCTCAGTTTCTATTCTCGATTTCCAGTAAATGAACTCTGGAAGGGGCCGTGCCTCCAAGGGTTGTGACTGTAGAACTGGGGAGATAGCACTGAGCTGCTGACCAATACATGTTGTGGACGAGCAGGCAGGGGGAATCCAGTTGAACAGTAAAAATAATAATAAAAAAAAAGATAGAAAAACCTCCAATTTCAATGTCTTCTCTTTCCATCTCATCTGTATGTCACTGGCCATCATCAACCACATTTTGCATACCTCCCAACTGTTGAAAAGGCGAAGGAGGGACACTATGCACGCCGCATTTTTTTGTTCTAGGCCACGCCTCTAACTCCACCCCAAAATAACGAAACACCTAATCCCACAACATGTCCTACTTTCTGACAGCCGCTATTAAAGAAACAGCCATATGACCTGCCTCATAGACTTTAATTGGCTATAAAAATGGCGGTCTGGCGATTGTTACTTAAACTGCCCTTACAACGTCCTTTTTTCACTTCCATATGCATATAGGTAGTGATGAGCAAACTTCTGTTTTCAGGTTTGGCGTACCTGGTTCGGGTTATCTAGGAATTCCGTTATGGATTCCGCTACCAAGGAGCATACATTATAGTCCGTTTTAAAGGAATACATAACGGAATTCTTAGATAACCTGAAGCTTGTACGCCGAACTTGAAAACAGACGTTTGCTCATCACTACATATGTGCTAAATATCATCAATCCCCTCCCTCCAGCCCCTCCAACATACAGTCCATGGACATAACCTCACTACCTACAGACTATTCCAATGTACAGTCCCATGTAAATTACAGTACATCACCCTCTAAATACAGCCTGCTCCCATATACAGTCCATGTACATAACATCACTATTAGGGTGCATTCACATGACTGTAGTTTTGGGTCCGCATCCGTTCTGCAATCATATATGAGCTCCATATGCTCCCCCTCACCTGCCCCCTCATATATCAGCTCCATATGCTCCCCCTCACCTGCCCCCTCATATATCAGCTCCATATGCTCCCCTCACCTGCCCCCTCATATATCAGCTCCATATGCTGCCCCTCACCTGCCCCCTCATATATCAGCTCCATATGCTGCCCCTCACCTGCCCCTCATATATCAGCTCCATATGCTGCCCCTCACCTGCCCCTCATATATCAGCTCCATATGCTGCCCCTCACCTGCCCCCTCATTTATCAGCTCCATATGCTGCCCCTCACCTGCTCCCCATGAAGCGCCTCACTAGGCTGCTGGCCGGCACACACAGCCCCTCCTCCTTCATCAAGCTCCTGCAGTCGGGGTTTGTCATGTGACCATGAAGGAGCATGTGACCAGTGACGTCACAGACCTCTTTCTAGCATCTATGGAGTCTGAACCAAGTCCTCCTCGGACCTCCACAGACTCCCCCCCATGACTAAGTTAGTGGAAAGTGGGGGAGTGAGGTTGAGGTGAATGGTGAAGTGGGGAGCGGAAGGCTCCTGCTATACTATTATAATCAGCTGTCTCTGCGTCCTATGGAAGCAGAGACAGCTGAAAGCGGGACATACCTCCCCCGCCCTGTCCCGCTGGATCCGGGAAGGTTGGGAGGTATGCATTTGGCTAATAAATTACTGAGAGATTTGGACACCAGAACCAAGACATGAAACTAAATACATGTTTAAAACAGTAACATCGTGCTCAGCCAAGATGGAGCATGTTCTTCAAGGAAGCAGACTACAGTCACAGCTAGGGAGTAGGTAAGCCTTTTTTTCTCTGTGGCTGTGATGCTCTCAGTTGCGATTGGACAGCGCTACAGCCAGGGAGAAGGAGATGCCTACTGAGAAACCCTGGCGTCTCCTCCTCCCTGTTCCGATGCTATGCATTAGCATAGCAGGTGGGAGAATTTTTCAGGGGCACAGCGGGTGAACAGAGCAGCCCCCCAAAAAAATAGTAAGACCTCTGACCTCATTGCTACATGCCCTACATAACTTTTTACTTACTTAACAGTGTCTGGACCCATGAAAGGTCCTCCTTTGAGAAGGAGCTAGATTTTTTCTTTACCTTATGAGTCTTCTTTATACTGTAGCTCCTTTTTGCACATATCCTCGGATAACTCCATACTTTTGGTTGAACTCATCATATGTCTTAATAATTATAAAGGTGATTGATCGGGAGAGCCAGGAGGTTTCTTTTGTAATTGTCTTATTCTTGACATTAAATTTGCTGTCTTGCGAGTTTCATATTATTCACCATCACTAAAGACCATGTCCACGCACAATTTGCTTATTTGCCAATGTCCTTTCTTAATTATCTGCTCTCCTGTCACTAAATATGTTTTGAAATACAACACTTTAGAACTTTAATACGTTTAGTCCTTGTATGAACTAAAGAATCCATGGCCTTTCTAGAAATGTCCAATCATTTCACTCATGGAAAGCATATTTGTTGTGTGGAGAGAGCATGTGTTGGGTTTCCTACCAGGCCTAGAATGGTTGGGTGATGGCAGTATGTTACTGAGGTGCATGGACTGTGTTGGGGTGTGATTTATGCTGAGTTTGCAGCCTAAGTGGAGGTGACTGCATGATTCAGTGATAGGAGATAAACCCGGAGTCGAGCTCAGCTGCCCACGCCACATGCTGGACCGGAGCATACATGACAAATTTTCTTAACATTCTTCCTTCCACATACACCTTCTCCTGATACTTTTCGTACTACATCCTATCACTAAAATTCTCCTGCCCCAGGCCTTTCTCTGATACTTTTCCAGCCACAAATCAATTTGTCCCCTGTGATGTTCATACCTCAGGCCTTCCTCCAGGATTGTTCTTGCCAGAAGCCTCATTTGAAGTTGTTTCTGCCACCGATCCCTGTGTTACTGAAATCGCTGGTGCCTTCTTAAACAGCTGATCGATAGAGGTCCTAGGTGTCCGCCACCCCACGATTAGATACTGATGACCTATCTTGAGCATAGAGATTGTTGACCACAGCACTCAAAACAACTCGTGGCTGGTAGAACAGGTGCACGTCTCAGGTGTGGTATCCTCCACCTTGGGTACCCAGAGTAATATTTAATAAAGGTTTGAGACAGCACTCAACGTTGTCTATTCATTGCATTTTATTGGTTTCTGTTATACATTGGTCGCCAAATTAGTAGCCAAAAGCAACGTTTCGGGCCCTGGTTGGGTGCCCTTCGTCAGGCTATAAAAATACATAACAATAGAAATACGTTAGTATGAGTAATCCTGCAACTGCAGGGTTCTGCACAATATACAGAGTAAATATTGATCATAAAAACAGAAACATTATATGATAAATCCCAGTGGCACACCAGTCACTGGATGACATACATGATCATATTCAATACAGATTGTAGTTTCACAGAGCGTATGATAAGCTAGTGTGAAACATGATTCAAAAGAGGCAAGGCAGGCTGCATAATTCATCCCAAGACAGGCACATGATAAGATTATGGAATCCAGAGTTCATAATTCACAGAAGGCAACTATGGGATACGTTCGCATGATTGATAGTTCAATTGGGTAACAGACAACATGACCCAAGGTGATAGTAACATGTTTGGTAGAAATAAAGAAGGTGACATGACTGGTAGAAAAAGGAAAAAAACTGACATAATTGGTGGGAATAGGGAAGGTAATACATAAGAGGCATCATGGAGTGGAAGCAGGACGTAGGGTAAGTAGTAGAGATGAATAGGATAAATAGAATAAGAAGCATAATTCATTCATAAGGTGACTGTGTGTCTGCAACACGAGGTATTAGGATCGAACCTGGATAAGGTAGGTATCATTCGGTGCATTGGTTAAAAAAGAAGAGAGAGCCCCCGAGATTCTGTGGTCCTGTAAGTGAAACGGATAGACAGGACGTACCTGAATAGTGTGTATGCGAATCCTGTGGCGTCCATGTCGTTGCATGGTGTATGGGGAGTCTATAAAGCAGGTGGGCCGGGGGAGGGGCAGGCGGCATCTGCGCCTTCCGGTTGTATCGGACGCGCCAAATGCCGGCATCGGCGCCCGAGTTAGATCATGCGCAGTGTGCTGGTAAAGGGCGGGGGCGCCATCTTGGAGGAGGGCAAGAATGCCCTATTTTAACCAAGGTGCTAAAGGGGGGTTTTTCGAGTAAGAGGTCGCCATATATTTGTATGGAGAGGTAATATGTATTATAGAAGGTGGCTACCTGTAACTATAAGGTACCACTGTGTATCGAAGGTACCATTGCACATTATGTATAGGGCCCGAACTAGGAGATGGCAGGGCCGCCATCTTGGAAGAGGGCTATGAAGCCCCATCTTCAAAATATATCTGAACAGGTAGGGTGTTTTAGAACAGGACCAGTGGGGACGCTAAAATTCAACGGGTGCTAGTTATGAAATATGGAAGGTAAAGTCTAGCAACTGTTTGTTCCATATTTAGTGTATATATGTGTATGAATGACCGTATTGGGGTCATGGAGGTGTGTGAAAGACCGAAAATATGACACCACACACCAGGGGAATGGACACATGTAATCCTTGTGTGCATGCATCAGCTTGTACGGGAGATACTGTATGCAGAGTGGAATTGAGGACAGTGGAATAAAAGGGGGTAGAAGAAACATGATGTGTTGGCTCATATTGTATGATCAAGAGTATCCTGTTGATTTCTATATAAGATACGATACCACCAGGCGGACTATGTGTGGCATTGAATGTCACACTTTCTGAGAAACCAAAGATTTCTGGATACTACCATCCCGTGATACCCCGTATGGAATCCTAAAGACAGATGAGGTGAAAAAGGTGGTTAGAGACATCACTTAACACATCTCAATACATAAAATTACGTTTATTTCTAATCTCTATTGAGACCTCCTGGTTGAAGAGTATTTAGTCGACGTATCCACTGCATCTCCTTCTCCAATAAGGTTTTTTCTCTGCCCCCTCCTCGCCTGGGTGGTGGGACCCAGTCGATGACCAGGAAACGGAGTTGACTGGGTGTATGTTTATATGTGTCAAAGTGGTCCACTAGGGGTGCTTCTTTTCTGCCAGTACGGATGTTTGACTTGTGTTGGCTAATACGTTCTTTTATTTTTTGTATGGTCTCCCCGACATAACCAAGGCCGCAGGGACATTTAATAAGGTAGATGACATAGCTTGTAGTGCACGAGAAATGCCCCCTGATCTTGTATGCCTTCCCGGTTTGGGGGTGGGTGAAGGTTTTCCCTTTGATAACGTTGCCACATTGGGCACACCCCAGACATGGATACATACCGGGATTACTGCTCCCAGTAATGGTTGTTTGGGGATTGGGGTTTCTAGGGCCCAAGTCAGAATGAATTAGGCGATCCCTGATGTTGGGTGGTCTCTTGTATGACATGAGGGGTTTAGACTGAAAAACTTCAGGTGCACATCTTTGTAGTATGTACCAGTGTTTGTAGATAATTTTTCTGATGGTATTGGAGGAAGTGGAATATGTGGTGACACAAGGGATATGGTTTTGTTTTTGGGTAGTTTTGGGTTTGGTCTTTAAAAGGTCTTTCCTGTTTAGGTCTGTTATGTATTGAAGGTGTTGATTCAGTGTTGACTGTGGGAAACCACGTCTAGTAAATTTCTGGGCCATTTCTGACATTCTCAAATGTGCAGTGTTAGGATTGGAAACGATACGCTTCACCCTCATAAGTTGGGATAGGGGAAGGGATTTAATGAGGCCTGGTGGGTGGTGGCTATCAAAATGGAGAAGACTATTTTTATCCGTTGGTTTAGTGTAAATGTCACACTCCAATTTCCCAGCACTGGTTCTGAGATGGACATCAAGAAAGGCAATCTCAGTCTGACTTACCTCCAAGGAGAAGGAGATCGTATCAGTGGAGGAGTTGATGTCAGCATGAAATGTCATCAAGTCATCACGATTACCCTGCCAAACAACAAAGACATCATCAATGTAGCGTAGCCATTTTTTGACACATTTCTGGTACAATACATGGGGATAAACGAACCTCTCTTCAAAATGGTTCATAAAAATGACCGCAAAGGTAGGGGCCACATTACAGCCCATTGCGGTGCCGGATTTCTGCAGATAGAAGTCATCTTCGAACAAGAAATAGTTAGATGTTAATACAAAATTGAGAAGATTGATGATAAACTCATTCTCCTCAGAAGAGAAATCCTGGAAAGTGTCCAAGTCCTTTTTTACACAAGCTATCCCCTCTGCGGTTGGGATATTCGTGTATAGACTTGACACGTCCATGGTGACTAGGAGACACTCTTCCCAGTTCACATCAAGATCTTCTATTTTATTCAGGAAGTCAGTTGTATCCATTATGAATGACTTTCCTGTGTTGGCATAGGGGCGTAGTAATCTGTCTAACATGACAGCTGCTGGCTGCAATAAAGAGTCGCAGCCCGAGACAATTGGGCGGCCCGGAGGGTGTGTCAGGTTTTTATGAATCTTAGGAAGGGTATATAGTACTGGAATACGTGGATATCGTACAACTAGATAATCAGCTAATTTTTTGTGTATAATACCCTTCTCTAATGTTTGCAGGACTAGAGACTCCAGAGTATTTGACAAAGATACAGTGGGGTCATGGTCTAGCTTAACATAGGTGTGAGTATCCCCTACTCACACCTATGTTATATAGCTTGTGTAAAAAAGGACTTGGACACTTTCCAGGATTTCTCTTCTGAGGAGAATGAGTTTATCATCAATCTTCTCAATTTTATATTAACATCTAACTATTTCTTGTTCGAAGATGACTTCTATCTGCAGAAATCCGGCACCGCAATGGGCTATAATGTGGCCCCTACCTTTGCGGTCATTTTTATGAACCATTTTGAAGAGAGGTTCGTTTATCCCCATGTATTGTACCAGAAATGTGTCAAAAAATGGCCACGCTACATTGATGATGTCTTTGTTGTTTGGCAGGTTAATCGTGATGAGTTGATGACATTTCATGCTGACATCAACTCCTCCACTGATACGATCTCCTTCTCCTTGGAGGTAAGTCAGACTGAGATTGCCTTTCTTGATGTCCATCTCAGAACCAGTGCTGGGAAATTGGAGTGTGACATTTACACTAAACCAACGGATAAAAATAGTCTTCTCCATTTTGATAGCCACCACCCACCAGACCTCATTAAATCCCTTCCCCTATCCCAACTTATGAGGGTGAAGCGTATCGTGTCCAATCCTAACACTGCACATTTGAGAATGTCAGAAATGGCCCAGAAATTTACTAGACGTGGTTTCCCACAGTCAACACTGAATCAACACCTTCAATACATAACAGACCTAAACAGGAAAGACCTTTTAAAGACCAAACCCAAAACTACCCAAAAACAAAACCATATCCCTTGTGTCACCACATATTCCACTTCCTCCAATACCATCAGAAAAATTATCTACAAACACTGGTACATACTACAAAGATGTGCACCTGAAGTTTTTCAGTCTAAACCCTTCATGTCATACAAGAGACCACCCAACATCAGGGATCGCCTAATTCATTCTGACTTGGGCCCTAGAAACCCCAATCCCCAAACAACCATTACTGGGAGCAGTAATCCCGGTATGTATCCATGTCTGGGTTGTGCCCAATGTGGCAACGTTATCAAAGGGAAAACCTTCACCCACCCCCAAACCGGGAAGGCATACAAGATCAGGGGGCATTTCTCGTGCACTACAAGCTATGTCATCTACCTTATTAAATGTCCCTGCGGCCTTGGTTATGTCGGGGAGACCATACAAAAAATAAAAGAACGTATTAGCCAACACAAGTCAAACATCCGTACTGGCAGAAAAGAAGCACCCCTAGTGGACCACTTTGACACATATAAACATACACCCAGTCAACTCCGTTTCCTGGTCATCGACTGGGTCCCACCACCCAGGCGAGGAGGGGGCAGAGAAAAAACCTTATTGGAGAAGATGCAGTGGATACGTCGACTAAATACTCTTCAACCAGGAGGTCTCAATAGAGATTAGAAATATACGTAATTTTATTTATTGAGATGTGTTAAGTGATGTCTCTAACCACCTTTTTCACCTCATCTGTCTTTAGGATTCCATACGGGGTATCACGGGATGGTAGTATCCAGAAATCTTTGGTTTCTCAGAAAGTGTGACATTCAATGCCACACATAGTCCGCCTGGTGGTATCGTATCTTATATAGAAATCAACAGGATACTCTTGATCATACAATATGAGCCAACACATCATGTTTCTTCTACCCCCTTTTATTCCACTGTCCTCAATTCCACTCTGCATACAGTATCTCCCGTACAAGCTGATGCATGCACACAAGGATTACATGTGTCCATTCCCCTGGTGTGTGGTGTCATATTTTCGGTCTTTCACACACCTCCATGACCCCAATACGGTCATTCATACACATATATACACTAAATATGGAACAAACAGTTGCTAGACTTTACCTTCCATATTTCATAACTAGCACCCGTTGAATTTTAGCGTCCCCACTGGTCCTGTTCTAAAACACCCTACCTGTTCAGATATATTTTGAAGATGGGGCTTCATAGCCCTCTTCCAAGATGGCGGCCCTGCCATCTCCTAGTTTGGGCCCTATACATAATGTGCAATGGTACCTTCGATACACAGTGGTACCTTATAGTTACAGGTAACCACCTTCTATAATACATATTACCTCTCCATACAAATATATGGCGACCTCTTACTCGAAAAACCCCCTTTAGCACCTTGGTTAAAATAGGGCATTCTTGCCCTCCTCCAAGATGGCGCCCCCTCCCTTTACCAGCACACTGCGCATGATCTAACTCGGGCGCCGATGCCGACATTTGGGGCGTCCGATACAACCGGAAGGCGCAGATGCCGCCTGCCCCTCCCCCGGCCCACATGCTTTATAGACTCCCCATACACCATGCAACGACATGGACGCCACAGGATTCGCATACACGCTATTCAGGTACG
>ONZH01007198.1:0-38338 GCA_900303285.1 Rhinella marina
CCAATATCGATCGAAGGTCCAGGAATGTGAGGTGAGTGCCACTGATCTCATACGTGAAGAAGAGGCCCTAGTGTATTGATATTTAATATCCTCACAAAGTCTTCAAACTTAGTCCTAGGTCCCTTCCACAGAATAGAAATATCATCTATGAACATCATCCACAGTAAAATGGATTGAGGTCCATTCCTCCATTTCCTCCCGAATACTATCTCCTTCTCCCACCAGCCCAGGTAGAGGTTGGCGAAGGTAGGGGCACAGGGACTGCCCATCGCCACCCCCCTGAGCTTGGTGGTAGATCTTGCGATCGAAGGAGAAAATGTTTCGGTTGAGTATGAAACTCAATAAATGCATAACAAAATCATTGTGTTTCTGTAGGTGAGAACCCCTCTCTCTGAGAAACACCTGCACAGCACCACATCCCTGTTGGTGTGGGATGGAGCTGTACAGGGCCTCAACATCCAAACTTGCTAGTAGAGTATCATTATCACAGTGGATGTCATTAAGACGTTTAAGAACATCCATCGTGTCCCTCACAAATGATGGAAGGCTGATCATAAATGGTCTCAAGATGTTGTCCACATATATACTGATCTTCTCAGTGAGACTTCCTATGCCCGAGACTATGGGTCTCCCTTTAAGGGGGGTGACCCCCTTATGAATCTTCGGGAGGCCATAGAATACAGGCATAACGGGATGAGTAGGTAGCAAAAATTTATATTCAGTCTCACTGATGAGATTGTGAAGTTTCGCCTCACTTAGCTTAGGTCCCTGCGAATTAGAAAACCACAGCTGTCCAACCTCACTGAACAAGAGTGGGAGGCCCTCCACACATTACAAAAGGACCCTGACATTATAATCAAACCTTCGGATAAAGGAGGCAATGTCGTTATCCTTGACACAGTGAACTATGTGGAAATGTGTGAACTTATCCTGAAGGATGAGGCATGCTATAGAAAATTAGACACCAATCCCACTGAGATCTTCAAAAGAGAATTGAAAACCATTCTAAGTGAGGCGAAACTTCACAATCTCATCAGTGAGACTGAATATAAATTTTTGCTACCTACTCATCCCGTTATGCCTGTATTCTATGGCCTCCCGAAGATTCATAAGGGGGTCACCCCCTTAAAGGGAGACCCATAGTCTCGGGCATAGGAAGTCTCACTGAGAAGATCAGTATATATGTGGACAACATCTTGAGACCATTTATGATCAGCCTTCCATCATTTGTGAGGGACACGATGGATGTTCTTAAACGTCTTAATGACATCCACTGTGATAATGATACTCTACTAGCAAGTTTGGATGTTGAGGCCCTGTACAGCTCCATCCCACACCAACAGGGATGTGGTGCTGTGCAGGTGTTTCTCAGAGAGAGGGGTTCTCACCTACAGAAACACAATGATTTGTTATGCATTTATTGAGTTTCATACTCAACCGAAACATTTTCTCCTTCGATCGCAAGATCTACCACCAGCTCAGGGGGGTGGCGATGGGCAGTCCCTGTGCCCCTACCTTCGCCAACCTCTACCTGGCTGGTGGGAGAAGGAGATAGTATTCGGGGAGGAAATGGAGGAATGGACCTCATCCATTTTACTGTGGATGAGGTTCATAGATGATATTTTTATTCTGTGGAGGGATCTAGGACTAAGTTTGAAGACTTTGTGAGGATATTAAATATCAATACACTAGGCCTCTTCTTCACGTATGAGATCAGTGGCACTCACCTCACATTCCTGGACCTCTCGATCGATATTGGTCCCCAGGGTAAAATTAGAACGAAGATGTATCGAAAACCAACATCTACTAATGCCCTTCTGAGTTGGGATAGGCGCACATCCGCTGCCTCTCAAAAGGGTATCCCCAAAGGACAGTATTTGAGAGTGAGGAGGAACTGCTCTGAATGGTCAGACTTTAAACAATCTGCTAAAGACCTTCAGAACAGATTCCTACAAAGAGGCTACCCTATGTCACCATTGAGGGAGGCATACCAGCATGCAATGGCATGCGATAGGGATAGTCTACTACATCCTAAGGACAGGATTGTGGAGGAGAACAGGGCACGTGTCATTGGCACTTTTGACAATGCACATAGGGAAGTTCGTTCCCTTTTATCTGAATATTGGGACATTTTAAAAATCTGATCCCGATGTGGGTCATCTGGTTGGTGACTACCCACAAATTACTTATCGCCGTGGTGGGAATCTACGGGACAGATTAGTCCACAGTGCATTCAACACCCCCATATCGAAAACATGGTTGTCATCAGGGATTCCTAATGGACCTTTAAATGTGGGAAGTGTGTGGCATGTAGAGCTATCTTAAAGGGTGACTCGGTCACAAGCTCTACAACTGGACGTAGGTACAACATTAGGTCCTTCATAAATTGTGGGACAATAGGTGTTGTGTATGTGGCCACATGTATGTGCAAAGTTCAATACGTGGGAAAAACCAAACGTGAACTGAGAAGACGTATAGGGGAGCACCTACTTAACATCAGAAATAAGGATGACACCCCCATTGCACAACATGTGGCAAACTACCATCCAGACCATACTGACTGCATGAAGTTCCAAGGGATTGAACATGTGAGGATGTCACCCAGAGGAGGGGATATTGACACATTATTGCTCAGGAAAGAGGCTCACTGGATTTTCACTCTGGATACTGTGAAACCAAGGGGCCTCAATGACTTTATCTCCTTTACATGCTTTATTGAAAAATAACATCTGAGGTCTTTATACCATTTTTGTAACTAGACTTCAATAGTATTGGACAACAGTAGTTGTCACCCTCCACTACACAATGCTTCATTACCTGCTCCCCCAAAAAACTAGGGGGTCCATAAAATAGGGAATCAATAAGACCCCAGCATTGTCTCTTTATCATTTATACGTTGTGCCATTAAGATTATTTGACACACCAGGCCAATACATAGTTTACTGGTATTGTTACCTCTTGTTTTGGATAATATCAGCCATAGTACATTTTGACATAATGTGACCCCTTGACTATAAGGAGTGTTATTCTCTAGATTAATAAGGGGCACATTACCTACCATCAGACACATGCTGATGTTCTCTTATGTCTATAGGTTCCTCTTGAACCATGTATCACATTTACCTCACTTCTATCCCCTGTTATAAGCAAGGTATCGTTAGACAGGAGGAAGGATGGGACTTCCATCCTTCTCTGGATTGGCTCCTGTAAGTGGGCTCGACAGGGGTGGAGCGTCTCCCCATTTAAAGGTCACGCGGGAGGCGCCCGCGCTACGGCCATTCTAGTGCCGGAGGCTCGTTTCGCTGCACGCACGCCATCAGTAGCGTGCAGCGTTCTGCAAATCTGCTCTACTCTTTGTATCTCATAGGCTCCTGATGACAAGCTGGATTAACACCCAGCATAGAAACGCGTCGAGCACTATGCTGTAGGCAGGGAGCATTATTCTAATAGATTTTAGTGAATAGAGCCGTGTTCCCCAGTGTGTGAACAGCATGACTGTATGTAGGACTCTAGGTGATACGTCTGATATAATGAACAGTATCTAGCATAAAACTACTGCAGAACTGCTTCATTGAGACGAGTTTACAAGTGTTCTCCTAGGATATGTATGCTTGCGGTATCCTTGCGGTATGACTGGGGTGGGAGTGTGATATAGTGACTGAAGTCCTGTGGCAATAGGACATTATATACTGTATCGCAGCGAGCAGCCTATGTCAGTCTCACCACCCTAACTGAATCACACTGGGGTATAGCTTGGGTATCTAGGGTGGGTGCATCCAGAAGCGGTAACTATAGGTAGACCCTGATATAGAAGGGGGTCACCAACCGCATTGTCCGCCAAGTGAGCACCCTGCGATTCCCCATATATACCCATGGTGCACCCCTATAGTGGCCAAGTGTGGTGTAGATAGGCTCACTACCACACCACTATTTAGGGACACGTTGCACCATTAATGGTATCGGGCAAGCTGGGGACAGTGTATTTGTTCTAACTGTGTCCCCACACTACCCGCATCCAGCCTGTAAGGTGGAGAATTAATCATTTTATAAATTTACAAACGTATTTTCAGTCAGGCAGTAAACTATTTTGATACTTAATACGTCAATAATTCCTTTTTGATATATTAGTTAATTCCATGTTTCCACGTGCACAAAATTATGCAAGCCAGTATAGAACTTACTGTAGTTTTATGCAAAATGTAGACTCTGACTTCATATTAGAGCTTTCGCCCTACATCAGAGACAGTGCAGCATTCTCCATCTGCGCATACTGTGCGGTGTAATGTGACACCTCTGTGTTATACAACCAATTTGTTTTATATAAAATGTTAGCTCTGACTTATGGGAGCTTACCTAAAAATCTTCATAAATGTTCAGGGTACTTTATTGTACTCACTCAGAAGTATACAGATTATACTGTAGCTACATGGTGTAATGCAAGATTCTCAATAGACTATTAACTGATAAGACACCTTGACCTACATGTATGTTATCGAATGCCTTTTGTTAAAGGGGTATTCCAGTTTTTAAAAGTTTTCCCTTTTCCACAGGATAGGTGATAGCTATTAGATTGGTGAGGGTCCTACCGCTGGAACTCCCAGTGATAACAAGTACAGGTCCCCAGAGCCCCGTGAAAGTAATAGAGTGGGAAGTCGAGCATGTGTATTGTGCTCCATTCATCTCTATTGGAGTTCTGAAAATAGCTGACTGCTGTTATTGTCTGTCTCCGGAACTCCCATAGAGATGAATAGAGTGGCAGTGCGGATGCTCATCCTGCTGCTTCATTCACTTTGGAGGGCTCTAAGGAGTACAAGGTACCTCTGCTTGTGATCGGTGGGGGTCCCAGTGATAGGACTCACTCTAAAGGAATAACCCTTTAAGGTACTATGATGTAAAGTTCATGTACACCAAGGCAATTGCATAGTCATAGAAGCTGAGCCATTTGACCACAGTGGGAACCCCGGGTTGATTGAAAAAAAAAAAATTAAAAAATTAGTTCTTGGAAGGCAATGATAAACAAAAAAATGCTGAAAAAATTAGAATGAGATTATAATTTTTCAGTTTAAAGAGTGAAAAATAAATTTGATGGATTCCACTTTCAAGACGTAGGAAGTAAGAGGACAACCATTTTTTTCCCTGTTTCTGCATTTTCATTTATAAAAATTAGTTGTTAGCTATAATTAAGTGACAGTGATGAGAGTTCAAGTTGATGCTACATATATTACATACAAATGATATATCAGTCCCAAGTAACATCAATCCCAGGTAACATAAGATATGGCTGGCGGCAGTTGAAGGATGTAATAAATACCATACGTAGACTGGAAATGACTTTTGTGAGAGAGTGTTCAAGGCATGCTCTATGACTTTTGTAAAGGGAGGATGCACACAACCACACAATTCAATTGTTATGTGTCTATCTATCTATCTATCTATCTATCTATCTATCTATCTATCTATCTATCTATGTCACCTTTCTTTGTAATACTGCCTGTGAGTATAATGAGATGACTGCTGAAAAGGGATCTCTGCAGAATGGAAGTTTTAGCCTATTATGAGAATTGGTGGTCAATGTGAAAATTGCATTTTTTTTAATATACTGTATTTTTGACCTATAAGACGAACTACAGTTCATCTTATAGGTATAAGAATACTAATGAGCGCTTCCATTAGTACAGGAACACAGGGAAGCGGTGAATGCAGTGCTCCCAGACATTTATACCCACCGCTTCCTGGTCCTCGGCCACTCGCTGTGCTGTGACTGCGTACAGTTTGAGGATGTCGGCACGCTATGACCTTATGCTGTACGGTGTTGGGTCACAGCACAGTGTGTGGCAGGAAGAGCAGGAAGAGCAGGAGCTGGATCCCCGCAGTGGAGTCGGTGTCCCGAGCAGAAGAGGTAAGTTAAGTTATTGTTTTTGTCTGATCTGTGATCTGAATGGGGGTCTTAACAGTGGAAGTCTGATCTGAGTGTCTGAATAGGGGTCTTATTATCATAACAGTCTCATCTGAGGTCTGAATGGGGGTCCTTATATTGGGGGTCTCATCTGAGTGTCTGAATGGGGGTCTTATTAACATGAGGGTCTGATCTGAGGTCATATTGGGGGTTTTATCAACATGGAGGTCTGATCTGAAGTCTAATTGGGGGTCCTATTAACATTAGGAGTCCGATCTTGAGGTCTAATTGGGGGTCTTGTTAACATTGAGAGTCTGATCTGAGGTCTGATTAACATTGGGGGTCTGATGAAAAATATTCTTTCCCCTATTTTTCTCATCTAAAACCTAGGTACATCCTATAGGGTGAAAAATACATTAGTGACATCAAACTTTAGAAAAAATAGCACAAAAAAATCTTAAAGAATACATTAAACTTAAAATCTTTTTTAAACAATCCATATGGCATGTTTTTGTAACAATATAACTGTAAAACCCTGCTTGGATTTTGCGAATATATAAGATTCCAACTTATAGACAACTTCTTTTTATCACAACTGCTTTATGATCAACATTTTGTCTACTCCATTACTAATTACAAAATAACTGAATGATTTTTTTAAAATTTTTTTGGTATTTTATAAGCATTGCATAAAGGAAAAAATTCCCATGATTAAGGAAGGCTAACAACACTTTATAAACCGTAACTACTGTAAACAAGTCTGCTTTAATTTCGGGTAAGATTTTATACATTAGCAACTACAATCAATGAAAGCTCAGTTAATTTACTGTAAATTGCTAGATAAATCTTTTAACACACACAAAAAGCATCACACTGACATTTTCGTGCAATGATAATTTTTAAGTCAATAGCCCACTAAGTAGGATTTTATTGTTGAGTATTTATTTTAAATCAACCTAGATTGTCAGCACTTTAACTTGCCTGCAGACTTAATTGCTTCTCAATGTGAATTTTTTTTATTTTTTATTATTAGTTCTTAAACAACCCCAAAACATATACTTGCAAGTTTAACTTAAACATGTAGTGCTGGAGATAAGCCTAGTGATCTTCTGTATTAGGCTTCATTCACACGACCGTATTTTGTTTCCGTGTTCGTTCCAGTTTTTTTGCGGACCGTACGTGGAACCATGGATCCGCAAAAAAAAAAAATGGAAGGTACTCCGTATGCATTCCGTTTCCGTATGTCCGTATTTCTGTTCTGCAAAAAAGATAGAACATGTCCTATTCTTGTCCGTTTTGCTGACAAGGATAGGCATTGTTACAATGGATCCGCAAAAAAACGGAAACACGGATGCCATACGGAATGTCATCCGTTTTTTTGGCGGACCTGCAATTTGCGGACCGCAAAACACATACGGTCGTGTGAATGAAGCCTTAGTGTGAATTTCTCTTGAGAATACCATTAATAGAAGTAAACTTCCACCTTAGAGCTAAAATGTTCACTAATATATTGCATAACAGAAATTCTTGAAGAGTTATTTATTGTAGCTGGAGAATATTTAGGACCCTCAAAACCAGAAATTGAGTCATGGGGGTCACAGAATACTATAAGAGAGGAATCTGGATCTTTAGCATTATTGAAACATGAACAAATCTGCACAGAGAAAAAAAGGAAGCAATGTGTTCAATGGCCTAAGTAGAAGTTCATCATATACCACCCCATAACCTAGGGCTGTGCAATGACTGGGGCCCAGTTGCTACTGGGGCAACCCTTCCCCTCCAGGGCCCTCTCAGGTGATGTTTCTCTTGTCCCAGTGTAGGAGTGCCAAGGGTAGTTTAAGCCACTTATGTCTTGGTAGCATGTGTCACGGTGTTCCTACACCGGACGGATAGACCCCAGACGGTGGCTCCGGCTGCAGGAATATAAGTAGGAATAATTGAGGGTCGTCTAGTGGAAATGAAGTCCAGACTTTTATGGATGGTCCAACGCAGTTTTATTAACTCAATTTGCATGAAGATAATTCACTTCAGACTTTAGCTTGATTTTCCAGCAAGTGCAGTTTTATGTACTTGGCAGATGCTTGGCAGATAAAGATTTCTGAATTTCTGTATTAAGCTGAGCTTTACTATTAAGTCTGGCTTTCCTTAAAAGCTTGTTGTAGGCTGTAGTACTCAGCCTTGAGGGATCAACAGAGCTGAAGGTGCTCTGCTCCTGAACCTCTCCTTCCTCTAACAGGGGGTAGGGTCCATCTGACTAAACTGTCTTTTCCTCATCACTGGAGGAAGTTGGAAGAAACTACTTCTCTCCAGCAGAGGGGGTAAGAATGGAATAAGGAACGTACCATTCTGGTGAAACTATACACTAAAACTGCCACAGGATTACTGACACCTGCTGGTCCACCAAGTACATTACCTTACAACAGTTACATAACACTGAATAAAATACACATTACTGCTGGTAATGACATTACTGCACAGGATGACATTTCAGAGTAGCACACAGATAGAAGCTGGATACCAAGAGTGGTAACACACCACTCTGGGGTGTTACACTCCCCCTTACTTAAAGTCAAGCCGTCCTTGGCTTGTGTTTAGGATTAGCTTACAGGGAATCTAATAAATACAATGTGCTGCATGAAATAGATACATACAATTGACATTACATACATATATGGACATTTGCGCTACTATGCTGGTATGCTCCTGCCTTGTGAGTAGGGTGCCCAATCTCTGTTTCCCCTCTCAGCAGACGAACCACCTGAATAAACTGCACTAAGCAACCATTTCTGACTGACTCTCAATATTCTGGCCACGAATACCAAAGAAAGCATGGGGGTGTCTTCACTCTGTAATCCCACCATTGTGAAATGATAAGCCCGCAAACGGAAGGGTGGCTTCATCCTGTAATCCCTTCCAAGCACCAAGGCCTTATAATGCTTTACGCTTTGTCACCTTGATGTCTATCAGTAGCTGCATGTTATTTTCCTAAGACAAGGACCCAATGCCTTAGGGCATTTTGAACTAGGACGAGGAATCTGCCAGTCCTACCATAGTTCCAATGAGAGAATTAAGATCTACCTAAACACACATATAAAGGACACATCTATAGCAGCGAGGATAACCCTGAAGAAAGAAGAGCTTAGATACTGAGATTACACCTGCTGGTGGCTCTAACACCTGGCTACCATGAACCGTTAGTGTGTAACGCCCTCAGAGGCAGCATGTATATCGGAGGTAGAATAAGTAAGGTGCTAACTATCTGGCTAAGTGCATAGTGTAACCATACAATAAAGTGCATTTAGGACACATTGCAGTACCTGCAAAGAAATACACACAATGGGCAACACTCTTGAACGTCGCTGAAATATAAAATATTAGTGCAAACATTTAAGTGCAAATGGTATATTTTGTACATTTTGGTACCTTAGGTAATTAAATAAGCATGTATATGCATCAGCTATTGCTGGAATAATATAGTATACCAATAGATACATTTAAGTCCGTCTTTTCTTCTTCTTTGGCTTGGAACTGGAACAGAGTCCCAAATTCAATTGAAATCTGTAATCCACAAGGGTAATAAAATGGGTACTAAAATAGCAGTAAAGGTTCCTTGAAAAACCCTTTTTTAAAGGGGCTCCCCAATAACCTGAAAAGGGGGAAAAAGAGATGAGGCGCAAACATGGCGCAACTTGGAGTTAAGTTCTGAAGATGGAGGAAGTCCTGACTCACGTGTCTTTCTGGGTGAGGACAAAACGTGGGCAAACAAAAACAGACACACAGGCCAATATGTGCTCACCCTTCCAGGATCAGTCCATGTGGTGGCTCCCATAAGGTTCTTTTATATTGTCCTGCAGCCAGCTGATGAAGACCCTCTATTGGAAGGCCTCCAGACCCTCGTCGCTGCTGCTAGAACTGAACGACATTAGAGGGCGCTCCTGCCTCTGGTAGGCTGCCCGATATGCGGCGGCGGCTCCCCAGCGTCCTCTCAGGGATGGGACCAGCTTGGTGGTCCTGCTAGCTGATGTAGGTGCCTCTCCCACTTTCCCCTCCTGTCCGGATCCTCCTGCCGGTATGACGGGGGTCAGATACTCCGGCTGTAGGGGTTCGGGCAGAGGTCTTTCTCGTGCGGCACTCATGGCGGCTTCCACTTGCCAGGCTAGCCGGTTATGTACCACAGTAGGTTGATAGTTAAATGTAGAAGTAACTATTTCTCCTACCTGCAGCATAGGCGGAGGCTGCAGACCGGGGATCAGGGGCTCCGGCTAATGGGCAGTCTTTTCTCTGGCCTGTAACATGGGACCGTCAGCAGCAGGTAGGTGATGCGGTTCGGTACTGGCCATTGACTCCTCTTCCCAGTGCTCCGGAGGCAAGGCAGGTCTTACTGGACGGGTCAGGACCTTTATGCCTGTTGCGAATGGTCCCTGGAGAGACTTCATGGGCGTGTAGATCACGTAATCTCCGGTGTGCAGGTTGTGGCGGCTTGTGGGTAAGTACCCTCCTTTGACCGACCGGCGATTCACATAAAGTTCCTCGGCTGTTTCTTCGTCGGTGATGAATCCTACGCCTCGCTCGACGCTGAACCACAATACGGTGCCCCGTCTCATCTCCAGTAAAGGGTCTCTGGTACGGGGTGTTCTAAGACCTGCACCACCCACTCCTCCACGAGCCTTTTATACTCCCAGAGGGTGAGGGCCTTTGCTGTCACTGCTTTGGGCACCATCGGGTTCTGTCTCAGCGAATAATCTCTCTTCCGGGGTGGCGAAGCGGGAGCTGCAGCCGCCTCCACCACACCAGCCGGCGCGGCAGGTGTCTCAGAGGACTTCTTGGACCGTGAGTCCCGTTTCCACTGGTCCCAGTATATCTCCTCTGGTTTTTCCTTGAGCTCATAGGGGGTCAGTGCCCCAGATCATTCCACCCCAGTCAGGGCCACGTTGGCGGAACACCATTTTCTCTGCGCTTTTCCTTTTGCTGACTGGTGAAGAAGGCAGAGCTAACAGGGCGGAGACTTCACCCTCAGCATAGGCAAAGGATTGCTCCGGGCAGGCAGGACTAGATTTTCCCGCTCTGTAGGGGGCGTACCCTGTGTTTCCCGCTCTTGTGGGGGCGGTTGCTTCGCTTGGACAAGAAGAAGCTGCGCTACAACTCCATAAGATGGCGAATTAACTCTTTTAGTATCTTGCCCCTGTCACACTTAAGCAATTGCAAGTCATTTCATTATAGTCATTTCTTAGGGGTTTCTGACCAATTCTTTGGCCTTGTAGATAAAAGGCTTTTAGTTAAAGTCCATTTTAGTAATGGTTGAGCTGTGGCCTTAGCGATGTAGGCACTTCAGACTCATCCTGTTCGTGACACCAATTCTGCAATGACCGGGCCTAGTTGCTACGGGAGCGACCCTTCCCCTCCAGGGCCCTCTAAGGTGATGTTTCTCTCGTCCCAGTGTAGGAGTGCCAAGGGTAGTTTAGGCCACTTATGTCTTTGTAGCATGTGTCACGGTGTTCCTACCTTGATGGACGGATAGGCCCCAGGCGGTGGCTCCGCCTGCAGGAATATAAGTAGGAATAATTGAGGGTCGTCTAGTGGAAATGAAGTCCAGACTTTTATGGATAATCCAATGCAGTTTTATTAACTCAATTTGCATTAGGATAATTCACTTCAGACTTTAGCTTGATGTTCCAGCAAGTGCAGTTTTATGTACTTGGCAGATGCTTGGCAGATAAAGATTTCTGAATTTCTGTATTAAGCTGAGCTTTACTATTAAGTCTGGCTTTCCTTTAAAGCTTGTTGTAGGCTGTAGTACTCAGCCTTGAGGGATCAACAGAGCTGAAGGTGCTCTGCTGTCCTGAACCTCTCCTTCCCCTAACAGGGGGTAGGGTCCAACTGACTAAACTGTCTTTTCCTCCTCACTGCAGGAAGTTGGAAGAAACTACTTCTCTCCAGCAGAGGGGGTCAGAATGGAATAAGGAACGTACGATTCTGGTGAAACTATACCCTAAATCTGCCACAGCATTACTGACACCTGCTGGTCCACCAGGTACATTACATTACAACAGTTACATAACACTGAATAAAATACACATTACTGCTGGTAATGACATTACTGCACAGGATGACATTTCAGAGTAGCACACAGATAGAAGCTGGATACCAAGGGTGGAACACTACTCTGGTGTGTTACAACTGCACAGTGCTTTATTGTTCCAATGAATGTAAAATAAAGCAAATTCTCAAATAGCCTTGATTACAAATACCATTGTAAACAGAGCAAACCATGTGTATTCTAATTATGTTGCCCTCCATTCATTCATTGCTTGATTTACTTATTTTACTCATGTATATAGCGCTAACATATTCCGCAGCAATTTACAGACATTATAATTGCTTGCTGTCCCCAATCGGGCTCACAATCTAAGTTCCCTATCAGTATTTTTTTGGATTGTGGAAAGAAACTGGAGTACCCGGAGGAAACCCACACAAACACAGGGAGAACATACAAACTCTATGCATGTGTTGTCCTTAGTCAGATTCAAACCTACACTAGGACCCCAGTGCTGCAAGGGACGAGTGCTAATCACTGATCCATTATACATTTATTAAGAGATATATGGAAAAAGACAATGATAGCAGGATTTGACTACACAGATTTTGTATTCTGTATCAATAGAGACACAAATGACTATTAACTGTAGACACAAAGTCTTAATGAAGTCTTCCTCATTTGCTTCATTTTTAAAAACTTTACATGTATTGAAGCCCTAAAAAGAACTAAAATAAAAAGTACTTATCTAATAGACCCAGTCAGGCTTTTTTTAATGCACAGAGTTGGTCGGCACTCCTCGAGTAGTGGTTGGTGCTCTGTGGTAAAAGGTTGTACAAGAACTTCTTGAAGTAACCACGGCACTCAACAGATTAGTTCAAAACTTGCAGTAGTTTATTTCATCCATACAAAATCATATATATACGCAGACATGGGCCAACGTTTCGGTCTTATCCAAGACCTTGGTCACGGCCTAATGTATACAAAGGTAAGTAAGTACCAAACATGATGAGTAAGCACTAAAGCTATCTTAAAACCACCTCAACACAAGTGCGGCCCCCGTATATCCGGCGTATAAGACCGAACCCCCCCTGTAGCCATTATTTTAAGGTTAAAAGAAGTCTTATCTACGCCGTATATACTGAAGCAGCATCTTATAAAGGAATGGAAAATGTAATAGGCAGTAGCGCAAAATTAGGCTATAGGGTGAAAAGACATTGAAAATTGGTGGAGAGTTCATCATAGTAAAAAAGTCTCTGGTAGTATATCTCCAGCATAGGGTCCCATGTTATCAACAGTTTCAAGAGCAACTCTAGTGCAGACTGACACTTGAAGGCTTTTTTTTTAATCAGCTGCAGTGTTGACCTCACACTGCCATTGGTTTGTTGCTAAAATTGAAGAGCCCCTTTCATTTTTCTCTGATTTTACAGATAAGGGCCAGCATCAGGAAGCATTTAAGTGCACCTACAGTTAGATAAATTAACACTTAATAAAATGATTTTTATAGATGAGAATATTGATTCAGAAAGTATGGGAACAAGCCTCCTAGCTGACACTCGATTTCTACTTAAAAGAAAAAAACATAACTAACATTCTGCATTTATTTGTCAGGACTCCTACTCACAGACCTTGCTTGGACACTTGGTGGGATTGTTTATAACGGACTTTTCCCACCTAAATTCTAACCTTCTGGATTGTATTTCAGTCCCTCTCTTTTTCTTGCATAACGCTAGCCTTCTGCAAAGTATGTCTTTCCCTATATTGTGTTATTGTCTGTTGACCTGATACATTAAATTAATACCTCCACCTCTAAGTACAGTAGAGACCTTTGTTGTAATAAACCCCTAGTAGTTAGTGGAGGCATACATTAAATGTTCATCAGAATTGTTAAAAGCTTTTCGATTTTGTATAAACTGCATACACGTTTCTGAGAACAGAAAATGATGCCCATGTTAGATGTTAAAGTCATAGTTAACTCCAAATGCATCGTTAAAATAAAGCCCATGCCATAATTTTTACTTTCTCTTTTTTTCCTGGCTACAAATAGGATTACCACAGATTGAAGGGCTGAGTAGAACGTATGTAGTCTCAGCAACCACATCAATTACAGTATCAAGATCACAGATCTAGGGCATCTGCAATGTAATTCCATAGAAGACCAGGTTATGGTCCAGAGTGTACCATTTAATTATATACTAGTTGTTATTTCATATTGTATTATTGTAGTACCACTGTGCTTTTGTTTCCACCCTACCCGAAGACTGTCTTTTTTACTGCAATTTGGTACATTTTCTTGTAGTGAGGTAAATGTGAAGGGATTATACAGATTGCATAAACTTTTTCAAAGCCAGATTTCCTTTTCAAATAGAATAAGCAAAATAATAATTATACAATTAGATAATTTATGACTTAAAAAATCAAAATATAACAGCATTAAATAGCCAAATAATTTTTGATTCCAGTGTTTTGCATCTGCTTTGTATTATTTTATGGCACATTCTCTTTCTAAAGGGCTTGTTTCTTGCACTGAGTTTCATTCTGTAAAAGACAATGTAATAACTGATTTGCTTTGGTTCTTACAGGACAGGTAGAAGCCTCAGAAAAGTTAAAAGTATGTTGTTATATTGTTCGATTGCTGAGCAGCAACACATTGGAAAGAACGTTATTTGACTTTGTTTCTAGGTCAATCACAGATTGTCCAGGGACATATCTTCAAGGCCAATGCATTTGTCTTCAAATTTGTCCATTTGTGTAATCATAACAGGGTGTGAGCCTAATGTATGAAAGATGTGCATAACACTTGTTGAATTTAGCACATTCTGACTTATAGATAAGGCAGGTCAGGAGTGGAGTGCAGTTGATACAATCCCCTATAATAAATAAGGCCAAAAACAGTTTGATTTCTGAAGGTGACCGAGCAGGAGCAAAATTAACTTTGCTCTGTCGCAGACTATTGATAGATTTGTCTCACAAGTAAAACTACAGAAAAGTCGCAGTTTACTCTGAAATAAAGACAAAATCTATTTGATAAAATCATGGTGTTAGTTTGAAACCCCTCCTTTTTTCAGTTCTCTCTGCTTCTCCTCCCAAGGTTGTGATACAGTGTTCCAGCTTCACAGGAAACATACATACTATACATTTGTATCAACACAGTATAACATACACATTATATATACAAAGCAATAACAAAATACCAAAGCAGAGTCTTAAAATTAAGCATACAGTCTTTTTGCATGGGGTTGCATTTACCTCTCTTACAAGATTCTCAATGAGAGACTACAAAAGATTTGAATTGCTCTGCATTTTGCCCATTTTTTCAAATGTCTCACTATGAAAAAAAGTGAGGACTACAGAGACGATCCATAGAATAGACAATCTATACAACACTTGGTGCACAATGGTGACACCATGTACGTAGATTATACAATACTAACATACCGTATAATTCCTTTTTTCACATTCCCAGCAATTTGCTCTTCTGTACCTTATTTTTTTAAATCAAAAGAAATAATGGATATGGGCACCAAGAAAAAGATTTTGGTACAAGACAAAAAGGAAATAAACATTCCCTAACACTCTTTAAAAGGGTTGTGAAGCTTTTACTGTCCAGGATAGGCCTTGACTAGGTGATAGCCAGGGGTCCAATACCCCCCCCCCCCGCTGATGAGCTGTTCTGGTGTAGCTCTGGTGCCACCAGTTGGAGTTGAACTACACAGCGCTGTCAGCTGTGTACTGGATAGAGCTGGTCACTGCAAAGCTGTTCCCATTGACTTCAGTGGGAGCAGTGCTGTAGTAACAAGCTCCCTCCACTACACAATTGATGGTGATGTGTAGTTCTAGACCTGACTTCTGGAACTACATCCAAACAGCTTATCAGTTGGATTGTGTGGCGTCAGACCCCTACTGATCACTAGTGATGGTCTACCCTAAAGACAGGCCAGTACTTAATAAAAGCTGGAAAACCCCTTTAAGAAAATTTTATCCTTTCCCCTTTCCCAAGACCCATTCTTCCTTTTGATTATTAAAGATCTGAGGGAGAACTGATTTCCTAATTATCATTGTTCAGCTGACAGCTATCTATCCTGACCTCCCCCTACACATTCAGAGTGTGTATGTGCTTTCAGTGGAGAGAGAAGTAAGTTCTTTTGGGAAAGCAAAAGGATCAGGCAATACAATTCAAAGCACCCTCTCCTTCTCTCCCCCAATATTATTTGTTTGTTTCCATATGCATAAGATTACCAGCTGGTCCTGCCGAAAATGGTGGGTCTGGGTGAAAAAATGCCTTCTCAAGCAGCTCTTTTAGTCTTTCCTCCTTTATAGTCTGAAATCATGCTTTCCTGTTGGCTTTATCAATTTGCTTCTATGCAGCATTGTAAGATTTCAAACTCCCCTAGTACCTGATTGTTTTAATTATATGATGTCTACACCCTGATTCATACTACTCGATCATCAGCAGTACCACCTTCTTTTCTAGTCTTTTTTAAGTGCTATCAATTGTTACAAGATGCTATGCTATTACACTGTCCAATCATTAAAATCCCCCATGCACATTAGTGTAATATTGGCTGAAGCCACTAAAAGCGTTAAGTTTGGCTGGCAGTCTAATGTGTTTTGGGGAGCTTCCGACTCTCCCCTGACAGAGACAAAGTGAATATTTTTGTTGATCCTTTTGCTCTTCTAGGAGATAAGCCACCACCAGAGGTGTCTGGCAGGGCTTTCTTCTCTTTCCCCATTGACAGTGAACCGAATGTGTATGGGTATGGGGGAGTCAGGAGGGAGTTGGGAAGGATTGAATGTGTACAGCTTAACATTTTTATTGTTCTTGGACAACAAAAATGCAGATATCAATATAATGTAGGGCCAACGAATGAAACCCTCGTTCATCGGGTTAATAGGATCATTTGTGCGGAACTGCGGACACCTACAGTACAGACCAAAAGTTTGGACACACCTTCTCATTCAAAGAGTTTTCTGTATTTTCATGACTATGAAAATTGTAGATTTACACTGAAGGCATGAAAACTATGAATTAACACATGTGGAATTATATACTTAACAAAAAAGTGTGAAACAACTGAAATTATGTCTTATATTCTAGGTTCTTCAAAGTAGCCACCCTTTGCTTTGATTACTGCTTTGCACACTCTTGGCATTCTCTTCATGAGCTTCAAGATGTAGTCACCTGAAATGGTTTTCACTTCACAGGTGTGCCCTGTCAGGTTTAATAAGTGGAATTTCTTGTTTTATAAATGGGGTTGGGACCATGAGTTGTGTTTGGCAGAAGTCAGGTGGATACACAGCTGATAGTCCTATTGAATAGACTGTTAGAATTTGTATTATGGCAAGAAAAAAGCAGCTAAGTAAAGAAAAACGAGTGGCCATCATTACTTTAAGAAATGAAGGTCAGTCAGTCTGAAAAATTGGGAAAACTTTGAAAGTGTCGCCAAGTGCAGTCGCAAAAACCATCAAGCGCTACAAAGAAACTGGCTCACATGAGGAACGCCCCAGGAAAGGAAGACCAAGAGTCACCTCTGCTGCGGAGGATATGTTCATCCGAGTCACCAGCCTCAGAAATCGCAGGTTAACAGCAGCTCAGATTAGAGACCAGGTCAATGCCACACAGAGTTCTAGCAGCAGACACATCTCTACAACAACTGTTAAGAGGGGACTGTATGCAGCAGGCTTTCATGGTAAAATAGCTGCTAGGAAACCACTGCTAAGGACAGGCAACAAGCAGAAGAGACTTGTTTGGGCTAAAGAACACAAGGAATGGACATTAGACCAGTGGAAATCTGTGCTTCGGTCTGATAAGTCCAAATTTGAGATCTTTGGTTCCAACTACCGTGTCTTTGTGCGACGCAGAAAAGGTGAACGGATGGACTCTACATGTCTGGTTTCCCACCGTGAAGCATGGAGGAGGAGGTGTGATGGTGTGGGGGTGCTTTGCTGGTGACACTGTTGGGGATTTATTCAAAATTGAAGGCATACTGAACCAGCATGGCTACCACAGCATCTTGCAGCGACATGCTATTCCATCCGGTTTGCGTTTAGTTGGACCATCATTTATTTATCAACAGGACAATGACCACAAACACACCTTCAGGCTGTGTAAGGGCTATTTGACCAAGAAGGAGAGTGATGGGGTGCTACGCCAGATGACCTGGCCTCCAGTCACCAGACCTGAACCCAATTGAGATGGTTTGTGGTGAGCTGCACCACAGAGTGAAGGCAAAAGGGCCAACAAGTGCTAAGCATCTCTGGGAACTCCTTCAAGACTGTTGGAATACCATTTCAGGTGACTACCTCTTGAAGCTCATCAAGAGAATGCCAAGAGTGTACAAAGCAGTAATCAAAGCAAAAGGTGGCTACTTTGAAGAACCTAGAATATAAGACATATTTTCAGTTGTTTCACACTTTTTTGTTAAGTATATAATTCCACATGTGTTAATTCATAGTTTTGATGCCTTCAGTGTGAATCTACAATTTTCATAGTCATGAAAATACAGAAACTCTTTGAATGAGAAGGTGTGTCCAAACTTTTGGTCTGTACTGTACATCATCATTTGCCTACAGCCTCTGCTGCTAGTAAACAATGATTCTGTTTGGGGATGAGAGATGGCATTAGCAATTGCTAAATGCTGCTTTTTGCTCCACTGACGAGCAAGTGATTGTCAGGAAGGAATGCATCCTTCCCAACAATCGCTTTCTACATCAGGCCATGTAAAGGGGCCTTTAGAGATGAATAATATAAAAGGCTTCCTGTCTATGAGCAGACTGTCATAGATAACACATTAGATATGTACCGCATTACTGTCACTTTTTAACTAGCAAGTGATAGTTATAAAAATGCTTCAGGTCATCACTGACATTAAAATTGATAAGGGGGATATCCCATGAGAAATATTCTACAGTTTTCAAACCAGCACCTGGATCTGAATACTTTAGTAATTGCATGTAACTAAAAATGTGTTATAGCTAATGAGTCATTCAATGTAATCTGTATAGCGCCACCTGCTGTTTGCTTTGTTTTCTAACTTCTCTGACCTGCTCACTAAGATGGACGCACATTCTCAGTTCCATCCTTAAACTGTCTCCAGCTGCAGCAGAAAGGACATTGCCCCTGAGAAAGGACAAACCCCCTAAGCTGACATCTTGAAATAAATCTAGCACAACAATTGGAGCAATGAATGGCAAGATCTCCAGATCTGTGTGAGGTACAGGGCTGGTTCTAGCTTTGTTAGAAAGAGGTTGTCATGTACAAGATTATGTATGATTTGAATTTTTTACATTCTTCATAGGATAACCCTTTTAAGTTATTGTCTGATGCTTGACAAAAACACAAACATTTGTCTATCTGAGTTTGTGCACATCATAATAGTAATGGTAATGCTAAATATTACCTATTAATGCATTTATAATATATTTTAACAGGTGAAGAAATGCAAGACTTTGCTTTATGGATCGAAACTGCAGATTTTAGTATACTCTTTTCGTATTGTGCCTTTAGGTGTGTATTGCGGTAGAAGTACTATAGTAATTCCATATTAAGGCCCTTGTACACATTAGAGCATTGTTGGCCAAACCCATGGGCGTAGCTAAAAGCTCATGGGCCCTGGTGCAAGCATTCAGCACCTAGCCTTTCTGCTGCCTGAGATAAAAATTGAAATGATACCCCCCATACCAAATTCTCAACCTTCCCTCAGCCATACTTTTAGAGACAAACTTGGAAAACATTACATACAGCACTACAAAACATACAGCACCACATACCTCTTACATTGACATTTCCTCTAATGTAGATGTTCTCTTTCCTCATCTTTTCCTTTCGGACAAGACCACGATGGTGATTTCTTTCAGCCATGTCTCGCCTCTGCAGAGTTTGACAAACAGACATCTTAGTTTTCCACTTTTACGTGCATCATCCTCCCACCTTCTGAACACCCCATCCTGCTAACCCAATACTGTGGCCACTGTCCTCCCTAATACTATACTGCAGAAACATTCCCCCTGAAAATATTAATTCCACACAAATAGTGCCCTCATCAATAATTAAAGCCACACAGTGCCCTAAAAAATAACTGCGCCTAGCAAATAGTGTCCCTGACACTAATCGATTGCTGGTGAAATACGTGATGAGGAGTAGGAGGAGGAGGAGAAGGAGGAGCATCAGGAGCAATAGATGAAGGAAAGGAATGACAGCTTCCTTCTGCTAAGGTTAAGGATCCCCGACTGCTGGAGAAGGAGTGTGGGCCACTGGGAGATGCAGGAATTGCTGCATCAGACTGTACCACTACATTAATGCCACAGTATTTCCAGGCCACTTTCTGGTGATGCTCCATATGTTGATGCTGGCCCATGGCACCAACATTAAAACCCTGACTGCGCTTCACCTTCTGCCCACATATCCTGCATACCGCCACACTAACGTCCTCCAGCGACTTGACGAAAAATTACCACACTGCAAAGTATGGCATTTTACCCCCACCACTCTATGTTGACTGCCTTATGCTGCCTTTATGAACCTGTGCACCGCTAGTTGTTTCCTGATAGGTAGTCTCCTGAGTAGCAGATGGTCTACCCCGGGCATGTTTGGCTCTAGATCTTCCATTGCTTCCCACCCTGCTGGCTCATTGGCATGCTGCCACCCTGCTGCTGTCTCATGGGCCTGCTGCCACCCTCACTCCCTGATGATGATGATATCCCCTCCTCACCCGGCTTCCATGTGTGATCAGCTACATTATTATCCACTACTGTATGGTCATCACATATGTCACCCTCACCAGTCTCATGGCCACGTCCCTGACCGTCACAACACATGCTCCCACCCGAATTTCATCATAGCTAGTTGCATGCCTAAGGGAGGATGCAGTGGACCTCTCCTATAAGTCTGTGCTAGCCTGTAGCTGATGGCTGTCCTCACTAAGCTTTTCCTCACTGAAAAGCAGAGCAGATATGGCAGCATGCATTACTTCACAAGCAGAAGGAGCAGCAAAAGAAAGAGGCAGTTGCAGGACAAGTGAGGGCACACAGGTTGTTCTTGGGCCATGCCATCTAAATGTGGTGTCAGAGGAACCCAAGGATTCCTGGCCGTGTGTATCTAAAGTCACCTGAGATGATGTTGAAGAGCATTTGTGGCACTGCCCATTCCTTTTGGGGGCCCAGGCAACAGTCTGTTGGCCATAGTGTAAAGTAACTGAGTATGAATGGAGGAGCAGGTGAACTAGATAAACGCGCCTATATTTTAGACCAGCTGTTGAAGCTGAGCCTGATGCACAGTAAGTCTATTTATACCAAAATATATTGAGTATAAATGGTGCAGCAGGTGAATTAGACAAATGTGCCTAAAATTAGACCGCCTGTTTAGATTGAGTCTGAAGCACAGTAACTCACATGTATAACAGAACAGATTAAGTATTAATGTTGCAGCAAGTGTACTAGATAAACACACCTATATATTAGACTGCTTGTTGAGACTAAGTCTGATGCACAATAAGTTTATGTATAACATAACAGATTAAGTATTAATGATGGAGCAACTGTACTAGATAACCGTGCCTATAAATTAGACCTCCTATTGAGACTAAGTCTGATGCACAGTAAGTCTATGTATAACAGTACAGATTAGGTATCAATAGCACAGCAGGTGAACTAGATGAATGGGCCTATATATTAGACTGCCTGTTGATGCTGAGTCTGATGCATAGTAAGTCTATGTGTAACAGAACGGATTAAGTATAAATAGCGCAACAGGTGAACTAGATACACACACCTATATATTCGAGTGGCTGTTGACAATGAGTGTGATGCACAGTAATTCTATGTATAATAGAACAAATTAAGAATGAATGGTGCAGCAGGTGAACAAGATACACAGGGCGATTACAGTGAGCCTGCACTGTCCCTGCAGTTTCTCTATGCTTTCCCTACAGTGTCTAAAAATTCTCCTTGCGATCTTCCTACACTGTCCCTGCACTCTCCCTATCCAATATTCTACAATTAAAGGCTTTCTAAAACACAGTTCCTAGTGTTTGCCGTCTGTCCCTATGCTCAGTTTACAGTGAAATGGTGGCGACCACGCGGTATAAAGCTTTTATAGGAGTGTGACATCACAGGGGTTCTGCTGATTGGATCAAAGTGAATTTGTTTAACTTCGATTCGCTCAACTCTAGTGGTAACGCATTAACTATATGGGATAACTCACCAAATGTGACTGTTAGCTCATTCGTAGTTTTTAATTGCAGATCAATTGAATTCCTTATTTCATTTGCACCTTTATACACAAGACACATCAATATATAAACCTATGAATATAGTAAATTGGTTTAAGTTGTACAAATCTAGATTTACTTCACATTTTTCTTCTCTTAAAATTGACATGTATGGCACCAAAATTGGTAGCATTGTATCATTACTGGGGCTGTTTCCTCTTTCTCAAGTTACCGTAGGTCTGAGGCCTAACTGATGTCAAGTAGCAATGTGTACTATGTATTCTCCATATTGAACTGTGGATATTTTACCATAACATTTGGGTCACATTCTGGGTTGTCCGTATCTGAAACTTTTGACAAACTCTATTTTGTTCAGCAAATTAAGGCCTTGCTGACTTGTGTCATCTATTCTATAGGAAAAAGAGATATGTTAATGTTCTCTTTTTCTCTTTTGTGGTATGACAGACAACAATGGAACACTCAGTCTGCTCACAATCCCTGCTAATGGCATCCACAGATCTGAAATAAAAGCTGAAGCTACCAATTACAGTTTGTAGAATGTGCCTATAATTACGCATACAATGTACAAATGACTTGTACTGGCTTGTAACAATGTATATATTCTGATCTTTTCACAACCCAGAATAATGGTTTTCTCGATCAAATGTATGTCACTTTTATGGCAAAAATTATGAACCTACATTATTTCAAACATGAAGGAAAAAGTATAGACTTTTTCATAAAAAAATAAGTTCATAAAACATATTTATATTATAAAATTCAATGTCTGTCGGCCTGTCCTCTATAACAGGGGTCCCCAACCTTGTTTGCACCATGGACCAGTTTCATACAAGACTATTTTCCTGCGGACCTGGGGAAGGGGGTAATGACACATATAACAAAACACAATAAAGTGCATATTACAGAATCAGTGGCCAACATTACTAATAATAACACTATATAAAGGCCAAATAATTCCACTTGACCATGACCATACCCATGTAGGTCCTATAATCTCATTTAGGTGACTAGAGTTGTTCTCTTTTCTGGCCAAAACTTCTTTCTGTATAATTGAACACTATTTAGTAATAATGCCTGATTTTATGCCTTTACTTAGTAATCATCCCCATTTAGACCCCAGTAGATATATCCCTCCAAGTTGTGCCCTATGTACATTTAATGCCCTTCAGTAGTGTTTCTTTACATATAATGTCCTTCAGTAGTCACCTCTTCAGATATAATGCCCTCCAGTAGTGGCCTCTTTACATATAATTCCCACCTTTAGTGGCCTCTTTACATATAGTGCCCCCAGTTGTGGCCTCTTTAAATATAGTGGCCTACAGTAGTGGCTGCTTTAAAATTAGAACCTCCCCGGTAGTGGCCTCTTTAAATATAGCACCCCTCAGTAGTAGCCTCTTTAAGTATAGTGCCTCCCAGTAGTGGCCTCTTTACTAGTGTTGAGCGAGCATGCTCGGCCGAATACGATATTCGTTCGAGCATTGCGGTGCTCGGCCGAACACAGCGTGTGCTCGAGCGCCATGCTAGAGTCCCCTCCCCGCACACTAATTAGCCAATTAGCGTGCGGGGAGGTACTGGCATTCACTGTAATGCCGTAGCCATCTTGGCTACTGGCATTACAGTGATTGGCTGGCCGGGATGCGTTATCGGGTGCTATATAGCACCTGATGACATGTGACCCGGCTCAGACCGAGTCAGGGAGAGCTGCTGCAAGGAGGGATAGATAGTGTAGGGATAGAAATTGGCTAGGCAGGGCTAGTATTTCTGTTTAAAAGACCCAAAAGCCCTTTTAAGGGCTATTGTGATATCTGGCTACAATATATTTTTTATTTTTTGGGGGTTAAAAATTCCACAAGGTGGCCTGACCTTAACACCAGCTTGTGCATTCTAATCCTTTCTGTATCCTATATACCTGACATCCATTGTCATTTTTTCTGCCGCTAATCAAGGCCACAGTACCTGCGCTGCGTCTGCTGTATAACCTTTGCGCAAGGAGGCACAGATAGTGTAGGGATAGGATTTGGCTAGGCAGGGCTACTTGTTCTGTTGAAAAGACCCAAAAGTCCTTTTAAGGACTATTGTTACATCTGGCTGCAATATATTTTTTTCTTTTGGGGCAAAAATAACGCAAGTTTTCCTGACCTTAACACCACTTGCGCAGCTTGTGCATTATAATGTTACTGTATCCTATATAGCTGACATCCGGTGCCATTTTTTTCTGCCGTTAAAGTTTTATTCCCATTTTGGACAATGGGGGCATATCGCTAGGATATGCCCCCATTGTCCTATAGGTGCGGGTCCCACCGCTGGGACCCGCACCTATATCGAGAATGGGGCCCCGAAAGTGATGGAGGGCGCACCGCGCATGCGCGGCCACCCTCCATTCATTTGTATGGGACTGCCGAAAAATGTATAAAAATGAATGGGAGCCGGGCCGTGCATGCGCGGTGCGCTTCCATTCATTTCTATGGAGCCAACGGAAATAGCCGAGCCAGCGCTCGACTATTTTCAGTGGCCCCATACAAATGAATGGAGGGCGGCCACGCATGCGTGGTGCGCCCTCCTTCACTTTCGGGGCCCCGTTCTTGATATAGGTGGGACCCGCACCTATAGGACAATGGGGGCATATCCTAGCGATATGACCCCATTGTCCAAGATGATAAAACCCCTTTAATCAAGTCGACATTACCTGCGTGGCTTGTGCATTATAACGTTGCTGTATCCTATACAGCTGACATCCGGTGTCATTTTTTCTGCCGTTAATCAAGTCGACATTACCTGCGCGGCTTGTGCATTATAACCTTACTGTATGCTATATAGCTGACATCCGGTGTCTTTTTTTTCTGCCATTAATCAAGTCGACATTACCATAACCATAATGTTTTAGATGGTCAGCTCACCAGCAGGCCCAGAACCATAATGTTTTAGACAGTCAGCTCACCAGCAGGCCCACAACCATAATGTTTTAGACGGTCAGCTCGCCAGGAGGCTCTCAACCATAGTGTTTTAGATGGTCAGCTCACCATCAGGCCCTCAACCATAATGTTTTAGACAGTCAGCTAACCAGCAGGCCCTCAACCATAATGTTTTAGACAGTCAGCTAACCAGCAGGCCCTCAACCATAATGTTTTAGACGGTCAGCTCAGCAGCAGCATGTCACCCATAATTTTTTAGACGGTCAGCTCAGCAGAAGAACTTCACCCATAATGTTTTAGATGGTCAGCTCAGCAGCAGCACGTCACCCCTATTGTTTTTGAGTGTCAGCAGCAGGCCATCAATCATAATTTTTCAAGGGTGTGTCTGATGCCCTCCTTTATGTGTAGTAAAGGGTGTATTGGAGTGCCTATTCCTTGTAATTTTTGGCAGCCCTTTCCCTTTGTGCATAGGCTTTATGAGTGTAGGAGTCCCACGACATGAACAATTGTACCACAATGTGAATGAGGCCGTCCTTTATGTGATATACCGGTTGTATCGGAGTGCCTCTTCCTTGTAATTTTTGGCAGCACTTGCGCTTTACGTACAAGTAAATATATGTTTCCTAACAATATGGGGGGTATTTTTGTAATTCTGTAAAAGTTGCGTAATACTCGGACAACATCGTTCCCAGCATCGACTTCGGTGTCCAAGATGCATCCAGACATCCTCCCCATGCTGTTCCCAAACCATTTCAGTGGTGTTTCCACCATTTTCTCAACTTTCCCTATGAACCAGACACCCTCCCTTCTTCAGAGCAGGGGGTGCCTGGTTTAGTGCTCGGGGTCTCCCATGACTTCCATTATACTCGGGTGCTCGGCCGAGCACTCGAGCACCACCTAGTGTTTGGCCAGAGCACCCGAGCACCTAAGCATTATGGTGCTCGATCAACACTACTCTTTATATATAACATAGTAACATAGTTTATAAGGCCGAAAAAATCTGTCCATCCAGTTCGGCCTGTTATCCTGCAAGTTGATCCAATGGAAGGCAAAAAACCCCTGTGAGGTAGAAGCCAATTTTCCCCAATTTAGGGGAAAAAAATTTCTTCCCGACTCCAATCAGGCAATCAGAATAACTCCCTGGATCAATGACCCCTCTCTAGTAGCTATAACCTGTAATATTATTACACTCTAGAAATACATCCAGGCCCCTCTTGAACTCTTTTAGTGAACTTACCATCACCACCTCCTCAGGCAGAGAGTTCCATAGTCTTACTGCTCTTACCGTAAAGAATCCTCTTCTATGTTTGTGTACAAACCTTCTTTCCTCCAGATGCAGAGGATGTCCCCTCGTCACAGTCCCAGTCCTAGGGATAAATAGATCATAGGAAAGATCTCTGTACTGACCCCTGATATATTTATACATAGTTATTAGATCTCCCCTCAGTCGTCTTTTTTCTAAACTGAATAACCCTAATTTTGATAATCTTTCTGAATACTGTAGTCCACCCATTCCAGTTATTACTTTAATTGCCCTCCTCTGAACCCTATCCAGCTCAGCTATGTCTGCTTTGTTCACAGGAGCCCAGAACTGTGCACAGTACTCCATGTGTGGTCTGACTAGTGATTTGTAAAGTGGCAGGACTATGTTCTCATCACAGGCATCTATGCCCCTTTTGATGCAACCCATTATCTTATTGGCCTTGGCAGCAGCTGTCTGACACTGGTTTCTATAGCTTAGTTTGCTGTTCACTAAAATTCCTAGGTCCTTTTCCATGTCAGTGTTACCCAGTGTTTTACCATTTAGTATGTACTGGTGACTTGAGTTATTCCTTCCTATGTGCATAACCTTACATTTGTCAGTGTTAAACTTCATCTGCCACTTCTTTGCCTAAGTATCCAATCTATCCAGATCGATCTGTAGCAGTGTACTCTCCTCTTCTATTTTAATTACTTTACACAGTTTAGTGTCATCTGCAAAAATTGATATTTTACTGTGCAAGCCTTCTACAAGATCATTAATAAATATATTGAAGAGAATAGGGCCCAACACTGACCCCCTGTGGCCAGTGACCCAATCTGAGTGTGTACCATTAATAACCCACCCTCTGTTTTCTATCACTGAGCCAGTTACTTACCCACATACACACATTCTCTCCCAGGCCAAGCATTATCATTTTATATACTAACCTTTTATGTGGTACAGTGTCAAATGCTTTGGAGAAGTCGAGATATACGACATCCATTGATTCGCTGCGGTCAAGTCTAGAACTTACCTCCTCATAGAAACTGATTAAATTAGTTTGACATGACCGATCCCTCATGAAGCCATGCTGATATGGCGTTATTTGCTTATTTTCATTGAGGTACTCCAAGATAGCATATCTTAGAAAACCATCAAACAGTTTACCCACGACAGATGTTAAAGTTACTGGTCTATAGTTTCTGGGCTCTGTTTTTGGACCCTTTTTGAATATTGGCACCACATTTGCTATGTGCCAATCATGTGGAATACTTCCTGTCAGTATAGAGTCCTTAAATATAGTGCCCCCAGTATATAATGTGCCAACTACTCCCCTGTAGTGCCCCAAGTAGTTTCCACAAACAAAAATAAATAAAACACTTATCTAAAACACTGCCTGCCATACAGACCTCTTCCAGCCTGCTGCCATGGCAGCCTGCGTCACCCCAGAGACAGACGTGAATGTCATCACACCGCCTGTGATCCGGCCCAGAAGATTGTGATTATGTCATCGCAACCGTCCTGCACCATAGCACTGCCTCATAGGCCTCAGTCCAGGCCAATAGTTCCTGTGTGCACAGTTCAACTTGGGCACTTGCCACGGACCAGTGCCAGATCATCCACAGCATCCAGACGCCTGAACCATTGAACTCCAAATTTGGCACATAGGTACACTGGATGCCTATCCAGGGTAGCAGGGCAGGGAAGATCTTTCATGGAGCTTTTCGTATAATGCATTTGGGTCTCACAAATCACTTCCCAAAATGCACAACCTGCCTTGATTCAGGGCTGTCACATCCAGTAGGGAAAAGTGCATCCCTAATTTAAAACGTGCCTGTGTCTTGGATGATCTGCCTTAAATGATAGCCCCCAACTGGGTGACAGTCCCTTTCTAACTAAGAGTTTAGGCCTGAGTGGAAAACTAACAGACAGACAGAAAATAACCACAAATGTCAAACAAAAAAACAAGGTCATAAAATGTACAAACCACAGATGAGAGACAGAATGTACATGGCAAGCTGGGGAACCAAAACCAATGACAACACAGTACACAGAAAAAGAAAAGCCAGAGTCAAAATATCGATCCAAGGTCAAAGTCCAGGAGATAATGTCAAGGTCCAAATCAGCAGGCAAAGAAGAGTCAAGATACAGGCAAAAATTCAGTAATCCATGCAGACTATTAAAATCAAAGCTAGCAAGACACAATGAAGACCAAATCACAGGCGATTGTGGCCAGCAGTTGCCTGGATTAAAAAGGCTGCACACACAGCTAGGAATGCCGGTGCCAAAGTTGATTGGTCCAACATCCCACATGACCTCCCAGTGATGTTAGCATGTCCCTGAATGCTGCTGAGCCATAGATGTAGTCATGGTTATGTTATGCCAGGAGCGCTGTTGCAGAGACACTGGGCCCACCAAGGGATCGAGATCGGTAAGTACATTACAAGGACCTCCTGCTGTCAGTTTTAAACTTTACATTGTCACTGATGTTACAACAAACTTTGCTTAAATAATAGTACAAAAAGTGGTATAGTACAGGTATTTTTCTCTGATAAGATAGTACAGATATTTTTCTCTGATAAGATACAGTATACAGTATTACAAAGTTTCTTATATTCACCAGTACTATTGATGCAATGATCATCTAAGCATGAAAGCTAACATATGTGGAGTGAAGCTTTGGATTAAAAGGTTGGTCTCTAGCATTAGCCTGGTACCAAAGATACATAGTATACAATTGCTTTCATACTTACGAACAAAATCCCTTCAGACTTGAAAAGGTGGAAGAGAAAAAGAATAAATAATAGCTAAATCTATGGAATATTTCACTCTTTGTGTCTTGCCAACATTCTCTGGCCTGCTCTTTGTACCATCTAAAAGGCTTACTTTAAACTGCAATGAATCTTGCTTGGCAGCAGATAATTCATTCCCAAAACTTTTGAGTCTGTTCCGAGCAGTGTTCCTGGAGAGACACAAGGCTTTCTCATCTTTCCAGACACTAACAGCAGGTTTCCGCTTTTCTTACACCTTTTTATTTCCTCTTGCCAGGTTCTCTTATTTTAGCTACTGTTTCAACATTTTCGTGCCTGTAATCAGGGGCGCACCCACAGGGGGGGTCCAGCGGGTCTGGACCCCCCCTAGAACGATAAAGAAACTTTTTTTTTTTAATGCTTCAGGGCCGCACCGCAATCGCCACAGGCGGCGCGGCCCTGATCCTTACTGCGGGCGGCGGCAGGCGGCAGCGCTATGGAGGAGAGGGGAGAGAGGTTTTTCTCCTACCTCTCCTCTGCGCTGCTACAATCTTCTATCTCATTGGTGGAGAAGCAGAGGGCGGAAGCTGCTTCTCCACCAATGATTTCAAGCAGAGAGCCCGGCTGCAGAGCCCATGTGACTCTGCCAGTCCTTCCCCGAGTTCCCCCGGCCGGTCCCGCCATCACACCTCGCTCCAGCCGGCCCAGCACAGCCATCCAGCCGGCCAACCGACCTCCTGCTGAAAAAATGGTAAGTCTCACTCAGTCTGTGCCCCCCCCTGCCTTGTATTGTGCCCTCCCTGCCCTGTATTGTGCCCCCCCTGCCCTGTATTGTGCCCCCCCTGCCCTGTATTGTGCCCTCCCTGCCCTGTATTGTGCCCCCCCTGCCCTGTATTGTGCCCCCCCGCCCTGTATTGTGCCCCCCATGCCCTGTATTGTGCCCCCCATGCCCTGTATTGTGCCCCCCCTGCCCTGTATTGTGCCCCCCCTGCCCCTGTATTGTGCCCCCTGCCCTGTTGTGCCCCCTGTATTGTGCCCCCCTGCCCTGTATTGTGCCCCCCCCTGGCCCTGTTACCGTGCCCCCCTGGCCTGTACCGTGCCCCCCTGGCCTGTACCGTGCCCCCCTGGCCTGTACCGTGCCCCCCTGGCCTGTACCGTGCCCCCTGCTCTGTACCGTGCCCCCTGCCCCTGTACCATGCCCCTGCCCTGTAACGTGCTCCCCTGGCCTGTACCTTGCCTCCCTGGCCTGTACCGTGCCCCCCTGGCCTGTACCGTGCCCCCCTGGCCTGTACCGTGCCCCCCTGGCCTGTACCATGCCCCCCTGGCCTGTACCGTGCCCCCTGCCCTGTACCGTGCCCCCTGCCTGTAACGTGCCTCCTTCCCTGTACCGTGCCTCCTTCCCTGTACCGTGCCTCCTTCCCTGTACCGTGCCCCCTGCCCTGTACCGTGCCCCCTGCCCTGTACCGTGCCCCCTTCGCTGTAACGTGCCTCCTGCCCTGTACCGTGCTTCCTGCCCTGTACCTTGCCCCCTGCCCTGTTCCATGCTTTCTGCCCTGTACCTTGCCCCCTGCCCTGTAACGTGCCTCCTTCCCTGTACCATGCTTTCTGCCCTGTACCTTGCCCCCTGCCCTGTAACGTGCCTCCTGCCCTGTACCTTGCCCCCTGCCCTGTACCATGCTTTCTGCCCTGTACCTTGCCCCCTGTCCTGTAACGTGCCTCCTTCCCTGTAACGTGCCTCCTGCCCTGTACCGTGCCTCCTGCCCTGTACCTTGCCCCCTGCCCTGTACCTTGCCCCCTGCCCTGTACCATGCTTTCTGCCCTGTACCTTGCCCGCTGCCCTGTACCGTGCCCCCCTGGCCTGTACCGTGCCCCCCTGGCCTGTACCGTGCCCCCCTGGCCTGTACCGTGCCCCCTGCCCTGTAACGTGCCTCCTGCCCTGTACCGTGCCCCCCTGGCCTGTACCTTGCCCCCTGCCCTGTAACGTGCCTCCTTCCCTGTAACGTGCCTCCTGCCCTGTACCGTGCTTCCTGCCCTGTACCTTGCCCCCTGCCCTGTACCGTGCCCTCCTGCCCTGTACCGTGCCCTCCTGCCCTGCACCGTGCCCTCCTGCCCTGCACCGTGCCCCCCTGGCCTGCACCGTGCCCCCCTGGCCTGCACCGTGCCCCCCTGGCCTGTACCGTGCCCCCCTGGCCTGTACCGTGCCTCCCTGTCCTCTACCGTGCCCCCTGCCCTGTACTGTGCCTCCTGCCCTGTACCATGCTTTCTGCCCTGTACTTTGCCTCCCTGTCCTGTACCGTGCCCCCCTGCCCTGTACTGTGCCATTTCTTTACTGGCATTTGGCACTATATTGGCATAATTTGGGGGCACTATGGGGGCATCTGGTGGCTCTAAAGGGGCATTTTGTTTACTGGCACATTATAGGGGGCACGATAGAGGAGATTGGCACTATGGGGCATGTGGTGGCACTATAGGGGCCTCATTTGGGGGCATCTGGTGGCTCTAAAGAGTCACTTTTTTACTGCCACATTATGGGGGGGCACTATGGCATCTGGCACTAAGGGGTAATTTTTTTCTGTCACATTATGGGAGGTACTATAGGGCAGAGCAGCACTATAGGGGCATCATTTGCAGGCACTATGGGGGCATCTGGTGGCTCTAAAGGGGCATTATTTACTGGTAAATTATAGGGGGCACTATGGCATCTGGCACTAAGTGGGCAATTTTTACTGGCACGTTATGGGGGAGAGGAGCACTATAAGGGATGTGAAGGGCAGTAAGAAGGGGCATATTATGGGGAACACTATGGGGGAGAGGAGCACTATGAGGGCATTTACTGGGGCACTATATAGGGGTATTTTATAGTGGTATACATTATGGGGACATTAGCTCAACTGCGGGCACTGTGAGCTTTACTACTACTGGGGGGCTATGGGGAACATGATGTCTAGTATGGGGACATCATTACTACTAAGTGTGGTCTGGCAGATAATTATTTCTATTGGTGGGATTTTGGGGAGCACTGTTACTTTTGGGGGGCACCCTGGCATAATATCATTAGTGTAGGTGCAGTTATTTTTTAGAGCACTGTGTGCCAATAACTGTTGTAGGGGGCACTATCTGTGTGGTAGTAGTATTTTCAGGGGACAGTTTCTGCAGTATAGTATTGGGGGAGCACAGCGGGCACAGTATTGGGGGTGGCAGGATGAGGTGTTCAGAAGATGTAAAGATGATAGAAATGTGGGAAACTAATGTCTGTTTGTATCTCTGCAGAGACGAGAGATGGCTGAAAAATCTTCATGGCGGTCTGGTCCGAATGGAGAAGATGAGGAAAGAGAACGTCTACAACAAAGGTGACATTACTGGATGTAAGAGGTATGGGGCGCTGTGTAGGAGAGGAGATGCTCCGGCTCCTCCCTCTGCCATTTACAGAAGGAGGATTCAGAGCTGGGTGAGGATGACCAAAGGGGGTCAGAAGGGCACAGGCAGGTGGCAGATGGTGGGGGGGGGGGACGCTCAGGCCTGGAGCAGGATCTGGGGAGGGAGGAGAGTGGAGGATCTTCCTGGCTGTGTGTAGCCTGCTGTTGCATATTGTATAATGTGAAGCAGGCAGTGCAGCCAGGACACGTCCTCCCCTCTCCATATGATGTATAGAACTGGGCCTCAACCATATTTCAGCTGTAGTGTATGTTGGGAGTGGCCTATTAGATATGGGAGGGGCTTATAATAACGGGCGGGGCCTATTTTCGCTTCGCGCGCCGCACTTTACTCTTCCGATAGTATGTGTGGTATATGGGCGTGTCACAAAAATAGCCCTGCCCACAAGATGCCACACCCCCCTTTTCCTTTTCGGACCCCCCCTAGAAAAAATTCCTGGGTGCTCTCCTGCCTGTAATACATTGGAGAATTGTTTTAAAAAGGAACCATACAGACTTGACATAAATCTTCCATGCTTCTCAGCATCCGCAGGGAGTATCAACCATGCTAACTCACTATGTTAAACGGTTTGTCTTACTTCAGCAAATGGCATTTATAGTGTAGATAAAGTCAATATACGGCACTAATGTGTTGTGATTATCCATATTGCCTCCTTTGCTGGTTCCCATTGCTCATTTCCAGGGTTTACAACCACCGGGCAATCCAGCAGCAGTGCTTGCACACTGTAGGAAAAAGAATCTGGTATCTGCGATGCAGTGGTGGCTGTGACCCCTGGAAAGGAATAGTGTATAATGTAATGGAAAAATGAATTGAGACAATCCCTCTAAACGTTTGTTACTCAGTATAGCAACTTGATTCATTTGATAATTTGCTATAAAATTGTGTTCCTTTCAGAAAATGACCTACTGTTTAAATCAAGTTTTTCTGTTAAACTTATTTTTGAAAGAATTTTGGTATTATCTTTAATTTTCCATGTCACTATCTATATTTAAACAAAATCCTACTGTTTTCACCACTAGTTGGTATGTAAAGATCATTTCTCAACAGTCATTTCGTCATCACAGGCATGATTACAATTACAGATATCACCTATATATAGATAACATGTCATCTACACTTTCCTTTTAAAATAACCTGCACAGGTCACAGAGCATGCCTAGAAAACTCTCCCATAGATGTCAGTGAGGTCCCCTCCTGACCATCGTGTATAACATATAAAGTATTTACTTTATTATTTGTGTTTACAGGGTGCTCTTGAAGTGTTTTTTTTTTTTTTTTTGCTTTTCTGCACCTGGGCACTTGGATGTGTTGACTAAACCCCTTTTTTCCTTTGTAGCCTGCAATGGAGGTGTGGCTGTCTCTATTGGTTGTGCACTCCTAACTAACCTGTCTGTCCCACAGGCTGATTTTAATTAGTGCATGTAATTCATTAATTAATCAATTAGCAATTGTAAAAAATGTATTTTCCAAGAATCTCACATTTATATAACATAGTAACATAGTAGCATAGTTTATAAGGCCGAAAAAAAGAAATCTGTCCATCCAGTTCGACCTGTTTTCCTACAAGTTGATCCAGAGGAAGGCAAAAAAACCCTGTGCGGTAGAAGCCAATTTTCCTCACTTTAGGGGAAAAAATTCCTTCCCGACTCCAATCAGGCAATCAGAATTACTCCCTGGATCAACAACAACCCATATCTAGTAACTATAACCTGTAATATTATTACCCTCCAGAAATACATCCAGGCCCCTCTTGAACTCTTTTAGTGAACTTACCATCACCACCTCCTCAGGCAGAGAGTTCCATAGTCTCACTGCTCTTACCATAAAGAATCCTCTTCTTTCCTCCAGGCGCAGAGGATGTCCCCTTGTCATGGTCACTGTCCTTGGGATAAAGAGATCATGGGAGAGATCTCTGTACTGACCCCTGATATATTTATACATAGTTATTAGATCTCCCCTCAGTCATCTTTTTTCTAAACTGAATAACCCTAATTTTGATAATCTTTCTGGGTACTGGAGTCCACCCATTCCAGCTATGACTTTAGTTGCCCTCCTCTGAACCCTCTCCAGCTCTGCTATGTCTGCCTTGTTCACAGGAGCCCAGAACTGTACACAGTACTCCATGTGCAGTCTGACTTGTGATTTGTAAAGTGGCAGGACTATGTTCTCATCACGGGCATCTATGCCCCTTTTGATGCAACCCATTATCTTATTGGCCTTGGCAGCAGCTGTCTGACACTGGTTTCTGCAGCAAATAGTTTGCTGTTCACTAAAATTCCTAGGTCCTTTTCCATGTCAGAGTTACCCAATGTTTTACCATTTAGTATGTACTGGTGACTTGCATTATTCCTTCTCATATGCATAACCTTACATTTGTCAGTGTTGAACCTCATCTGCCACTTCTCTGCCCAAGCCTCCAGTCTATCCAGATCCATCTGTAGCAGTGTACTGTCCTCTTCTGTGTTAATTACTTTACACAGTTTAGTGTCATCTGCAAAAATTGATATTTTACTGTGCAAGCCTTCTACAAGATCATTAATAAATGTATTGAAGAGAATAGGGCCCAATACTGACCCCTGTGGTACCCCACTAGTTACAGTGACCCAATCTGAGTATGTACCATTAATAACCACCCTCTGTTTTCTATCACTGAGCCATTTACTTACCCACATACAGACATTTTCTCCAAGGCCAAGCATTCTCATTTTATATACTAACCTTTTATGTGGTACAGTGTCAAATGCTTTGGAGAAGTCCAGATATACGACATCCATTGATTCCCCGCGGTCAAGTCTAGAACTTACCTCCTCATAGAAACTGATTAAATTGGTTTGACACTACCGATCCCTCATGAAGCCATGCTGATATGGAGTTATTTGCTTATTTTCATTGAGGTACTCCAAGATAGCATCTCTTAAGAAAACCTTCAAACAGTTTACCCACGACAGATGTTAAACTTACCGCCTATAGTTCCCGGGCTCTGTTTTTGGACCCTTTTTGAATATTGGCACCACATTTGCTATGTGCCAATCCTGTGGAACACTCCCTGTCAGTATAGAGTCCTTAAATATCAAGTATAAGGGTCTGGCAATGACATTACTTAATTCTCTTAGGATAAGTGGGTGTATGCCATCCGGTACTGGCGATTTGTCTATTTTAATCTTTTTAAGACGCCCCAGTACTTCTTCCTGGGTCAGACAGGACACTTTTAAAGGGGAATTCACTTTTATATTCTCCATTTCATCTGACAGTTTATTTTCCTCAGTGAATACAGTGGAGAAAAAAATATTTAAGAGTTTTGCTTTCTCCTCATCGCTCTCTGCTACTCCCCCCTCATTACTCTGTAAGGGGCCAACACCTTCAGATTGATACTTTTTAGTATTTATATAATTGAAGAACATTTTAGGGTTAGTTTTACTCTCTTTAGCAATTAGTCTTTCAGTCTCTAGTTTAGCTGCTTTTATTTGTCTTTTACAAATTCTATTTTTTTCCTTATAGTTTTTTCAATGCTTCCTCGCTCCCCTCCTGTTTTAGTGATTTAAATGCTTTCTTTTTGTCATTTATTGCTTTTTCTACAGTTCTATTTATCCACATTGTTTTTTTCTTGTTTCTTATCATTTTATTCCTATACGGTATGTACCTCTCACAATTAGATATTAGGATGCTTTTAAAAATATCCCCATTTTTGTGGCTGTATTTTTATTTTCGAGGATTTTTGTCCCAGTTAGTTAGACCTATGGCCTCTCTTAGATGGCTAAATTTTGCATTTTTGAAGTTTGGTATTTTTGTTTCTCCCTGAAGAAAAGCTTTTTTTAATGACAATTTAAAGGTTATTATTTTATGGTCACTGTTACCCAGGTGTCCCCCAACCTGCACATCTGTTGTTCTGTCAGGTCTATTGGTTAATACTAAGTCCAGTATGGCCGTCCCTCTAGTCGGGTCCTGAACCAGTTGGGAAAGGTAAATGTCTTTGGTTATTGCCAAGAACCTGTTTCCTTTATGAGATATACAGGTTTCAGTTTCCCAGTCTATATCTGGGTAGTTGAAGTCCCCCATAATAACAACCTCATTCCGATTTGCCGCCTCGTCTATTTCATTTAGAAGTCGATTTTCTGTGGCCTCTGATATATTAGGTGGTTTATAATAAACTCCTATTAGTATTTTATTATTGTTTTTGGCTCCATTTATTTCTACCCACAGTGACTCCACATCTTCATGTCCCTCACTTATATCTTCCCGGATTGTGGGCTTTAGACAGGACTTTACATAAATGCAGACCCCTCCCCCTCGCCGGTTTTGACGATCCTTTCTAAAAAGATTGTAACCCTGTACATTAACTGCCCAGTCATAGCTATCATCCAGCCATGTCTCAGTTATTCCCACTATGTTATAGTCCTCCTCACACATCAATAATTCCAGATCACCAATTTTATTAGTTAGGCTTCTGGCATTAGTGTACATACAATTAGGAGGTCTATGTATATTTTTTACCCCGTTTGTCAATTTACTATTACTTATGAAATGAATATCCGGGGTTCTTGGGTTACTTTGGTTGTTGTTTCGCACAGTCTTCTCCCTACATTCCTTACTAACCCCAGCCCCCACTAACCCCCACTTTTCCTTCCTATGACCCACTCTCTATCTACACTATCTACCCCCTTATTAGTATGGGCACCCACCCTCCCCCCAGATCCTAGTTTAAAAAGCTCCTCTAGCCGTCTAACCATTTTTTCCCCCAGGGCAGTTGCACCCTCCCCATTAAGGTGCAGCCCGTCCCTACTGTAGAGTCTGTAGCCGACAGAGAAGTCGGCCCAGTTCTCCATGAACCCAAACCCTTCCTTCCTGCACCAGCCTCTGAGCCACTTATTTAACTCCCTAATCTCCTGTTGTCTCTCTAGTGACGCTCGTGGCACTGGTAGTAGTTCTGAAAACACTACCTTGGAGGTCCTGGACTTTAGCTTCTCACCTAGTTCCCTAAAATCATTTTTAAGGACCTTCCATCTCCCCCTGACTTTGTCATTGGTGCCAACGTGTACCATGACCGCCGGGTCTTCCCCAGCCCCACCCAGCAATCTGTCAATCCGGTCCGCAATATGCCGAACCCGAGCACCCGGGAGACAACACACTGTTCGGCATTCACGGTCTCGGCGACAGATGACCCTGTCTGTCCTCCTAATAATAGAGTCCCCTACCACCAGTATCTGTCTGTCCTTTGCTGCTCTCCTTTTCCCATCCTTCCTGCAGCGGTCATCCTCCTGGTTCTAGGAGAAACGGCCTGCTGTAGTGTCGCTGGTCCTGGGCTTTCATCCCTAATATCAGCCAAACAGGCATATTTACTAGGGCGTTCCAGCTCAGGACTAGCCTCCTGGCACTTTTCCCTCTACCCCTTCTTACTACATTACCCAGCTGTTGACTTGATAGTCCTGCTCTTGCCCATCTCCATCCTGCTCCTCTTCACTGACACCCATCCAGTGCCTGCACTGTGAGTCTAAGCCTCTCTCCAGGTGTTCAATGCCCCTAAGTAATGCCAAGCTTGCTTATTTAGATCAAGATCTGGCTTCTAAATTCAACGTGATTGCATCTAGTGCAAATGTATTCACCATCGAATGGCTCTTCAAGGCATTGCATACATTGCACAGACACACACTTAGTAGCATTGTCCATGGCACCTGCTAGATGGGGATATAGTACAGTACAGAAAAACAATAAATTGTGATAAGATCGGTTTTCTGTAGTTAAAGGACCAGCTAGATCAAGTTAGCAACACAAGGAAAATCCCTCCAACTTACTTTTTCTCCTTGTCTTAACCTCCGGTTATTTAACTCCACTTATACACAGC
>ONZH01007199.1:0-55209 GCA_900303285.1 Rhinella marina
GGGGCATGGCCAGACCAAGTCGGGGCGTGACTTAGCGAGAACCTGGGGCGGGGGTTTTAAGTCCTTCTTTTAAGGGTGGCTTAATTACAGGTCGATGCCATGGTAATTTATTGAGGAACACGCCAATGGGTAGCAGTGGAAGAAAACATCTTTTATTACTACTGAACGGTCTAGTCTAAAATTAGTCTAAAACATAAGTTATATTTATGGTAACTTGAATACCCTATTAACAGTGTCATCCACAGTGCTCTGCCCCTTTAAAGCAGTAAATAGAAATTGCTGGGTTGTTATTTAACTGAGCTCCTTAGCTGGCTGCTAATTACCTGGCTGTGTTGTTATGGAAACCTGCCCTCCCTGTGTGTGTCTGTGCAGAGAATGGCAGTTGAGGTTTGAAAGCAAAGCTTTGTACGACATGGTGTACGGATTATAATGTATATTGTACGACATGGTGTACGGATTATAATGTACTAGCAGAAGGACCCGGCTTCGCCTGGGTATATTTCATCTATTTCATTTAATGTTTCTGTGTGTCGTTGCAGAGAGAATGCCAATGCAGCTGACAGAAGTTGATTTTTACCTTCATTTTTTCAATCCCCTTGGCTGCAGAGTGGGAGGGGGTGTGTCCTGACCGGGTCAGGGGCGTGGTTTAGCGGGACCTTGGGGGGTGGAGATGCTTTTAAGTCCTTCTTTTGAGGGTGGCCTGAATTACAGGTCAATGCCATGGTAATTTATGAGGAAACACAGTGAGTAGCAGTGGAAGAAAACATTGCTTCGCACGGGTATATTTAATTTAATGTTTCTGTGTGTTGTTGCAGAGAGAAAGTCAACCTCCCTCCCACCCCTGCAGCTGACAGAAGTTCATTTTCACCTTCATTTTTTCAATCCCCATTGGCTGTGGAGTGGGAGGGGGCGTGGCCTGACCAAGTCAGGGGCGTGGCTTTATAGATAAGAGATAGCAGAAGGACCTGGCTTCACATGGGTTCTATTTCATATAATGTTTCTGTGTGTTGTTGCAGAGAGAAAGTCAATGCAGCTGACAGAAGTTGATTTTTACCTTCATTTTTTCAATCCCCATTGGCTGCGGAGTGGGAGGGGGCGTGACCTGACCAGGTCGGGGGCTTGGTTTTTTAGCGAGACTTTGGAGGGGTGGGGATGCTTTTAAGTCCTTCTTTTGAGGGTGGCCTGAATTAAAGGTCGATACCATGGTAATTTATGAGGACATGCAATGGATAGCAGTGGAAGAAAACATCACTTCGCACAGGTATATTTAATCTATTTCATTTAGTGTTTCTGGTTGTTGTTGCAGAAAGAAAGTCAAACCTCCCACCCACCCCTGCAGCTGACAGAAGTTGAATTTTAGCTTCATTTTTTCAATCCCTGTTGGCTGCGGAGTGGGGGGGCGTGGCCTTACTGAGTCGGGGGTGTGGCCTTAGCTAGACCTGGGGCGGGGGTTTTAAGTCCTTCTTTTGAAGGTGGCCTGAATTACAGGTCGATGCCATGGTAATTTATGAGGACACACCATGGGTAGCAGTGGAAGAAAACATCTTTTATTACTACTGAACGGTCTTAGTCTAAAATTTGTGTATTTGATCTATTTCATTTAATGTTTCTGTGTGTCGTTGCAGAGAGAAAGTCAATGCAGCTGACAGAAGTTGATTTTTGTCGTATTAGTAGTTAGTTTAGGCAGGCACACTCTATTTTGGGACCACATACAAAAAGATAGCAAATTGGTAACTGTATATAGATCCCTTTATTAACAATAAGTGCTAAAAATGGTAGATAGTATACCACGGTATGAATACCTCTATTCTTATTTAAAAAGGTACAAATCAATAGATAAAAATCACATACCCCTAAATTGGTCACAAATCATATAGGAGTATAAAGCATATATTGTTCAAAATATAAAAGAAGTCCTATGGTCCATTATAATTAAGAAAAAATAAAATAAAAAATAAAAATAATAGTAAAAATAAGGAATGCACAGAAGGCCCTTTGGATGCACTCAGCAGCAAAATTGATGTTTTGACAGGGATAGTCTTTCTGTTAGTTAATGGCAGTGTATGAAGTAAGGGCTATCTCTGTATAGAGTATATAGCAGCGGCGTATAAAAAGGCTATCTATATTGCCCAGTACCAGATCACATGCCTAATAGCAGATCAAGCGATGTATAATATTATTCTTATAGTTGCAAATATGGGTTCAACCAGCATATAGGAGATAGCAGATGTTGTTTATCAGTTATAATTCATTCAAATGTATCGTGGGCAAAGATATAGACAGTAGGATCTGTAGAATCAGATTATGTTATGACTGTATAACACTGTATTTGTCCAGTTATACTGGGTACGTTACTCCTCCGTCTGCAGTGCGCGCTCTTTTTGTCGGCATCCCACGTGGTCGCTGTTCAAAGATTAGGTGTGAGGTTCCATACTTGCTTCTTATTGCGCTACTCCTTACTGGCTTCCAATGCGCTGCTCTGCTGTATATCGGCTTAGTGTAGCCCAATTGTTATTTGGTATTGTTATTTATCAGTCTCTCAGCGTCCTTTTTACTTGGATTCCCCTCGGACCAGACCTATTTTACAGTAGCCTACAATCCCAAACGCGTTTCGGGGTCTCAAACCCCTTCTTCAATGGGTGACTGTATGCTACTCTTTCTGGTCTTTTAAAGGCATTCCTAATTGGAAAATAAGGAGGAGGGAAAATTGTTGATCGGCAATATCCCAAGTTTTAGGGAAGGTCTGGACCGGATTTTCTTTTTTGTTGTCATTTCCTTTATGTTATCCCATTATTCATATAAATAGCAGCAAGTTTGAATAATGGTAATAAAGCATGATAATAAACTATAATAATCAAATATGGGTTAGCTAAAATTACATAGCATACTGTGGTTACATAGTATATTGCATAGTATACAATGAAATCAAATAAAATAAAATGAAGTGAAATAAAATGAGGATAATTGAGAATAAATATATTTATATGTATGAAAATATGGATGCATAAAAATATGGATATATAAAAATATAAAATTATAAAAATATATAAAAACAAATATATAAACAAATGGATGTGCTGAGACTGGAGATGCCCAAATAGGTGTACTATGGTGACAATAATTATAGTTTTTGGTAAGTATGTTTTTGTTTTTTATTTTTTATTTTTCATTATTATTTATTATTCATGTTTTAATCACTTTTCTGTTGTAGGTTTGATTGCCGGTATAGGGGTGAGGGCCTCAAACGGAGAGGAGATTGAGGTGCTGGATACAGCCTGACCACGATGTCCCGTCCCCATAGGGCACTCACCCCCCATCAACCTGTAGTTCACAAAAATCTGAACAGTTCCAGCTCCACGTTCAGGCCATCTGGTATCAATGAATTGAATTCAAAAATTCTCTGGGATTCGATTCTGGACATATTGTGGATATGGTTGCCCCCCATCCAATATTTGGGAATTCTTTCTATGGCGGAAAAGGTGAGTAGTGTCGGATCTTTATTGTGATGTTGTTTATAATGTTGAGAAAGGGTATGTTGCTCATATCCATTTTTGATATTTGTTACATGTTCCGCTACCCTCTTTTTTAATGTGTGTTTGGTCCTACCCACATACTGCTTCTTACAGGGACATTGAATTACGTAAATGACATCTGTAGAATTACAGGTGAGACATTCCTTAATCTCAAATGTATAATCACTGGTGGTAGATTTGATTTCTAGGGTTTTCTTTGGGAATTTTGTTATTTTGCAATTACTGAAACTTCCACATCTATAAAAGCCCTTCATCCGTAGCCAACTTCCCGTGTTTTGTGTAATTTCTTTCTTTTTTATAGAAGGGGCTACCTTTAGGCCCAAATTTGGTGCCTTCGTATAGGCTATAGATGGTTTCTCTGATATCATGGGTCCAATTACTTTGTCTCCTTTTAGGTGATGCCAATGTTTTTTCACTATTTGTTCTACTCTCTTATATTGTGTGTTGTATGGTAAAATTATTCTTATTGGCTGTTCTTTATTTTCTAGGGGTCCTTTTGTGTTTCTCTGAAAGAATGTTTTCCTGTCCATTTCTCTTACTTCATCTAGGGAAGATTCGATCACCTTTTTTGGATATTTCTTAGACTCAAATTGTTCTTTTAATATTATAGCTTCTTCCTCAAACTTATCTTCTGGCGTGCAATTTCTTTTTAGTCTTCTGAACTGATTCACAGGGATATTCAGTAGCCATCTTGGAAGATGGCAACTTGAAAACAAGATCTAACTGTTTCTGGATACTGGTTTCTGGTATGTACTACATACTAATTTTTCGTTCTGAATACTTATGCGTAAATCCAAAAATTCAATGTGATCTTGGCCGATATGTGTTGTGAATGTTAAGTTATACATATTGGTATTGATAATATCTAGGAAATGATCCAATTACTCTTTAGAACCTTGCCAGATATTTCTACTAGAAGTTGATTTTTACCTTCATTTTTTCAATCCTCATTGGCTGCGGAGTGGGAGGGGGCGTGACCTGACCGGGTCGGAGGCGTGGTTTAGCTGGACCTTGGGGGGTTGCTTTTAAGTCCTTATTTTGAGGGTAACCTGAATTACAGGTCAATGTCATGGTAATTTATGAGGACACGCAATGGGTAGCAGTGGAAAAACATCTTTCATTACTACTGAACGGTCGTAGTCTAAAATTAGTCTACAGTCATGGCCAAAAGTTTTGAGAATGACACAAATATTATATTTTCACATGATCTGCTGCCCTCTGGTTTTTATGTGTGTTTGTCAGATGTTTTTATCACATACATAAGTATAATTGCAATCATATTATGAGTAACAAAAGCTTATATTGACAGTTAGAATGAGTTAATGCAGCAAGTCAATATTTGCAGTGTTGACCCTTCTTCTTCAGGACCTCTGCAATTCTCCCTGGCATGCTCCCAATCAACTTCTGGACCAAATCCTGACTGATAGCAGTCCATTCTTGCACAATCAATGCTTGCATTTTGTCAGAATTTGTAGGTTTTTGTTTGTCCACCCGTCTCTTGATGATTGACCACAAGTTCTCAATGGGATTAAGATCTGGGGAGTTTCCAGGCCATGGACCCAAAATCTCTATGTTTTGTTCCCTGAGCCATTTAGTTATCACCTTTGCTTTATGGCAAGGTGCTCCATCATGCTGGAAAAGGCATTGTTGATCGCCCAACTGCTCTTGGACGGTTGGGAGAAGTTGCTCTCGGAGGACATTCTGGTACCATTCTTTATTCATGGCTGTGTTTTTAGGCAAGAATGTGAGAGAGCCGATTCCCTTGGCTGAGAAGCAACCCCACACATGAATGGTTTCAGGATGCTTTACAGTTGGCATGAGACAAGACTGGTGGTAGCGCTCACCTCGTCTTCTCCGAATAAGCTGTTTTCCAGATGTCCCAAACAATCGAAAAGGGGATTCATCAGAGAAAATGACTTTACCCCAGTCCTCAGCAGTCCACTCCCTGTATCTTTTGCAGAATATCAGTCTGTCCCCATGTTTTTTCTGGAGAGAAGTGGCTTCTTTGCTGCCCTCCTTGAGACCAGGCCTTGCTCCAAGAGTCTCCGCCTCACAGTGCGTGCAGATGTACTCACACCTGCCTGTTGCCATTCCTGAGCAAGCTCTGCACTGCTGGTAGCCCGATCCCGCAGCTGAAACACTTTTAAGAGACGGTCCTGGCGCTTGCTGGTCTTTCTTGGGTGCCCTGGAGCCTTTTTGGCAACAATGGAACCTCTCTCCTTGAAGTTCTTGATGATGCGATAGATTGTTGACTGAGGTGCAATCTTTCTAGCTGCGATACTCTTCCCTGTTCGGCCATTTTTGTGCAGTGCAATGATGACTGCACATGTTTCTTTAGAGATAACCATGGTTAACAGAAGAGAAACAATGATGCCAAGCACCAGCCTCCTTTTAAAGTGTCCAGTGGTGTCATTCTTACTTAATCATGACAGATTGATCTCCAGCCCTGTCCTCATCAACACCCACACCTGGCGAAGGAAAAAAGGGGGGGAACCCCACGCCATTTTTTTAAAAATTATTTAATTATTTTTGTAAAAAAATGGCATGGCGTGGCCCCTCCCCCCTTTTTTCCTTCGCCAGCCAGATACAACCAGCAGCAGCAGCCTGGCACTACCAGGGTGGGAAGGGACACGGTTATTGGCCCTTCCCAGCCTAATGGTACCAGCCTGCAGCTGCCCCAGAGCCAGACCCTCAATTTAGAAGGTCCGGTCCTGCGGGTACCCGGCTTGCCCGGTACCCCTGGTGGCGGTGGGTGCCGAGGTAATAGATGTTGGGGTTAGTGCTGGCCTGCCATACCGGCAAGCACTAAGCCCAGTATTAGTAATCAGGGCCGTCTGTAGATAGCCCTAATTACTAAAACTGTAGTATTGTAAAAAAAAATACACACACACAAGTATAAAACATTTTATTGAAATAAACACTCCCCCAGACCCCTGTTTGACCATTTTATTAAAAAAAAAAAAGCTGGTCCGATGTAGTCCACCGAATCCGACGTAGTCCTCTGCATTCACGACCCTGAAAAATAGAAAACAAACACACAAACACAGACCACTTACCTCTTCCTGCACTGGGATAATACACACAGCGATGTCACTGTACAGGGACAATAAACACAGCGATGTCACTGTACAGGGATAATAAACACAACGATGTCACTGTACAGACATAATAAACACAGCAATGTCACTGTACAGGGATAATAAACACAGTGATGTCACTGTACAGGGATAATAAACACAGTGATGTCACAGTACAGAGATAATAAACACAGTGATGTCACCGTACAGGGATAATAAACACAGTGATGTCACCGTACAGAGATAATAAACACAGTGATGTTACAGTACAGAGATAATAAACACAGTGATGTCACAGTACAGGGATAATAAACACAGTGATGTCACAGTACAGGGATAACAAACACAGCGATGTCACTGTACAGGGATAATAAACACAGTGATGTTACAGTACTGGGATAATACACACAGTGATGTCACTGTACAGGGATAATAAACACAGTGATGTCACAGTACAGAGATAATAAACACAGTGATTTCACAGTACAGGGATAATAAACACAGTGATGTCACTGTACAGGGATAATAAACACAGTGATGTCACAGTACAGGGATAATAAACACAGTGATGTCACCGTACAGAGATAATAAACACAGTGATGTCACAGTACAGGGATAATAAACACAGTGATGTCACAGTACTGGGATAATACACACAGTGATGTCACAGTACAGAGATAATAAACACAGTGATGTCACTGTACAGGGATAATAAACACAGTGATGTCACTGTACAGGGATAACAAACAGAGATATTTCTTTATGGTGGGCCCCAAGAATTATTTCCTCTGGTGGGCCCTAGGTACTCCAGTCCGACCCTGGCTGGACAGGTTAGGGGTTGTTCACATATCAGTTATTTGATCAGTTATTTCCATCAGTTATTGTCAGCCAAAACCAGGAGTGGACACTAAACAGAGATCAGGTATGATGAAAAGATCTACACCTGTTTGCTGTTTTTGACCCACACCCACTTTTGGCTCACAATAACTGATGGAAATAACTGATCAAATAACTGATATGTGAACAACCCCTTACCTGTATCCTATCACTTCCATCATAGTATATAAGCAGTACTATATATGTTGGCAGCCGGAAAGGCAATTTAGACATCAATACAGGCAAGGGTTCTTTACAACTAGAGTAGTCAAATTATGGTATGCCCTACCCCAAGAGGTTATACAGTTACATAGTAGGGTTACAAAAAACATATGTCCATTAAGGTTCAACCAAAGGAGGGGTGGGGAACATTACATTCCCCTATAATACATCCTTATTTTGTGAGTCCACTAAAATCTTTCTCTAAGTGGTTCTTGCAGTGTTAATACCCTAGAAGATATGTTGCCTGTAGTATTATTATTATTTTTTTGAATTCTTTTTATTAAAGTTTATAAAAAAAAACAGGACATTTACAAAAATAATGACATCTTATAGAGTAAATGAAGGCGTGCAGACCTCAGTAGTACAGGTATGAAAGTCATGCAATAGAGGAAAGTTTTCTTTTTTCACAAAAATGAAAATTTAAACACCAACAGATTCAATAACATTAACAATGCTCCTGAGAAGTGGGTCCTAGTGCATGATAGAGAGTTGTGTGGCATTCATCATCCGGTTCCGCAGGGCAATGTTCACAACAAAGCGGTCATCAGTGTGGGATGTGGCCAAAGGACATCCACTTCTATGCCTTTCTGTGACTCTTCCAGTCTTTCAGTATTTCTGTTGCAACCTGCCGGTGACACTCTGTGACCCTCTAAGCTCAGTGGCCATTTCCGTCTGAGAACATCCTGCTTGAAGCTTGACAATGGCGAGGTACTGTTCATCAATTGTTAGGTGTCGTCTTGGTCTCAGGATGTCAAAATGTGAACAGCATAATGAGGAGGACTGTTTAAATACCAATTCTAATGGAACCAGGACATGTATTGGGCGATTCATGGATCAAACACCTGTTGTCAATTTTGCCATTAGGCTCCTTGTTAGAGAACAGCAAGTTGTGCAAGTACTAAAACAATGAACGTTTGGACATGTGCATTCAAAAGTTTAGAGAAGATCACATTAAGATCACCTGTAAAGGTTAGAGTGCATTTTAGGTTCATCCTAAAATTTCACCCACAAGCTAAATATCCCTAACTTTTTGTGAGTAGTATATGTTCGTTAACCCTTCTACACATCTGCAATTTGGTACACCCCACATACATTTTATCACATGGGCATTTAATATAATAAATCCCTCCCTAGGTCCTACAATTGGTATAATCTCTTATATTGTATTTAGGATTACACTCATATTTCTATTCTAGAATTTCTATAATATACAATTCACATACTCACATACTCCTATATATAGTCTTTTAAGAATCCTTGAACATTTTTCCCACAATTAAAGGTAAACTTACGTGTTTATAATTAAGCCCTTTGTAAGTGTCAAAGGCTTCTGCTGACCCTCTCAGATGTGTATTTTTAAATGCCCTTTTTTGTTGTTTATTGCCCTTTTTACAGTAGCTATAAGCCATATGGGTTTAACTTTAGCCTTTTATACTTGTTCACTGTAGGGATAATTTTCCAGTATAATTACCTAAAGGTAGATTTAAAGCTCTCCCATTTATCCGCTGTATTATTATGTGACAATAGCTGTTCCCAGTCTATGCCTTGAAGTGCTGCCCCCAACCTGGCGAAATTTGCGTATTTAAAATCAAGTGTTTTTGGCCTCCTAGAGTTTGTTTTTTACAGTTCAGGCGGAATATAATTATATTGTGATCACTGTTACTGTTTTATGTGTTTTAGTGTTTCACGAACCGCGACATTCCCAACAAGCTCTGCATTGTTAAAAAATTACCAGATCCAGTAGGATGATCTACAATCTGACCCATTAACTGTTCCTGTAACACATTGAAGAACATTCTCCCCTTTGCAGTTGAGGCAGAACCATGATCCCAGTCAATATCTGGAAAATTAAAATTAATTAATTATCACCACTGTACCTGCCTGTGCAGCCCGCTTTGTTTGGTTATACAGCTGACCTCCTAGCTCTAGTGATGTTGGAAGTAGGTGGGAGGCTATAGATTATGTCAAATATGAGATTTGCAGTGTTTATTTCCCTTTGTATTTCCATCCATATGGTTTCAACATTATCACCATCCTCACCCACTATTACTTTCACGCTCACTTTCATATCACTCCTAAGGCTACTTTCACACTAGAGTTTTAAAATTACGGTATTGAGTTCCGCCATAGGGGCTCAATACCGGAATAAAACGCTTCAGTTTTGTCCCCATTCATTGTCAATGGGGACAAAACTGAACTGAAGACAACAGAATGCTCCTGAAGCATTCCGTTCCGTCTTCAGACCGGAGAACAACCGCATGCTGCGGTTTGCTCTCAGGTCCCGGCATCCGCACCAAGACGGATCCGGAATGACCCCCAATGCAAGTCAATGGGGGTGGATCCGTCTGGTGTGACCACAATGGTAACCGGATCCGCCCTCCATTGACTTTCAATGGAGTTCATGACGGATCCGGCTACACATACACACATACAGACATAGACATACACATAAACATAAACATACACAGACATATACACATACAAATACACATACATACTTACATGCACCCCGGCAGGTCTTCAGAGCGTCGGAGGGACAGGACGGCGCGCACAGGTGACGATTCCACCAGGCGCCCAGCAGAGGGCGCTGTGGGGAATCGTCACCTGTGCGAGCCGTCGTGTCCCTCCGACGCTCTGAAGACCTGCCGGGAGCATGTAAGTATGTATGTGTATTTGTCTGTGTATATGTGTGTGTATGTTTATGTTTATGTGTATGTATGTACTGTGTGACATGTGTGGGGCCGGAGCGCGGTTCCGGCTCCACACATGTCACTGCGGCAGGCCTGATCCGGCATCACCCTTCACCTGCCGGATCAGGCCTGCCGCTAGTGTGAAAGTAGCCTTACATACAGACACACTCCACCTACTTTTTCTAATTGCCCTCTCTTTTCTAAAGAGTGTAAATCACTGAAGATTAACAGTCCAGTTATGTGAAGAGTCCAGACATATCTCAGCCACACCAACTACAGGGTGGGCCATTTATATGGATACACCTAAATAAAATGGCAATGGTTGGTGATATTAACTTCCTGTTTTATTTATTAGTATATGGGAGGGGGGAAACTTTTCAAGATGGGTGGATGACCATGGCGGCCATTTTGAAGTTGGCCATTTTGGATCCAACTTTACTTTTTTCAGTGGGAAGAGGGTCATGTGACACATCAAACTTGAGAATTTCACAAGAAAAACAATGGTATGCTTGGTTTTAACGTAACTTTATTCTTTCATGAGTTATTTACAAGTTTCTGACCACTTATAAAATGTGTTCAAAGTGTTGCCCATTGTGTTGGATTGTCAATGCAACCCTCTTCTCCCACTCTTCACACACTGATAGCAACACCGCAGAAGAAATGCTAGCACAGGCTTCCAGTATCCATAGTTTCAGGTGCTGCACATCTCGTATCTTCACAGCATAGACAATTGCCTTCAGATGACCCCAAAGATAAAAGTCTAAGGGGGTCAGATCGGGAGACCTTGGGGGCCATTCAACTGGCCCCCGATGACTAATCCACTTTCCGGGAAACTGTTCATCTAGGAATGCTCGGACCTGACACCCAGAATGTGGTGGTGCTGAAACTACGGATACTGGAAGCCTGTCCTAGCATTTCTTCTGCGGTTGTGTATCAGTGTCTGAAGAGTGGCAGAATCCCTATTGGCTGTGGAGTGGGAGGGGGTGTGACCTGACCGGGTCTTGGGCATGGTTTAGCGGGACTTTGGAGGGGGTTGGTTTTAAGTTCTTCATTTGAGGGTGGCCTGAATTAAAGGTCGATACCATGGTAATTTATGAGGACATGCAATGGGTAGCAGTGGAAGAAAACATCTCTTCGCACGGGTATATTTTATCTATTTCATTTAGCATTTCTGGTTGTTGTTGCAAAAAGAAAGTCAACCTCCCACCCACCCCTGCAGCTGACAGAAGTTGAATTTTAGCTTCATTTTTTCAATCCCCGTTGGCTGGGGAGTGGGAGGGGGCGTGGCCTGACTGAGTCAGGGGCTTGGCTTAGTGAGACCTTGGGCGGGGGTTTTAAGTCCTTCTTTTGAGGGTAACCTGAATTACAGGTCGATGCCATGGTAATTTATGAGGACACGCAATGGGTAGCAGTGGAAAAAAAATCTTTTATTACTACTGAACAGTCGTAGTCTAAAATTAGTCTATTTCATTTACTTCATTTAATGTTTCTGTGTGTCGTTGCAGAGAGAAAGTCAATGTAGCTGACAGAAGTTGATTTTTACCTTCATTTTTTCAATCCCCATTGGCTGTGGAGTGGGAGGGGGGCGTGACCTGACCAAGTGAGAGGCGTGGCTTAGCGAGACCTGGGGCGGGGGTTTTAAGTCCTTCTTTAGGGGGCAGCCTGAATTACAGGTCGATACCATGGTAATTTATGAGGACACACAATGGGTAGCAGTGAAAGAAAACATCTTTTATGACAGAATACCCCTTTAACAGTGTTATCCACTGCGCTCTGCCCCTTTAAAGCAGCGAATAGAAATGGCTGAGCTCCTCAGCTGGCTGCTAATTACCTGGCTAGGTTGTTATGGAAACCTGTGTGCATGTGGAGAAAATGACAGTTGGAATTTGAAGTGAAATGCTCCAAGACTAATATTGGCTAATGGAGATCATATTTTGGAAATATCTCGGGAACGGTACATCCTAGAGAGCTGAGACCTGGTCTAAAACCTTCCCGGACACCTGATGTACCTGTGTGCCGAATTTGGTGAAAATCGGTCCAGTAGTTTGGTCGCGCATAGAGAACAGACAGTCAGACGGACAGACAGACAGAAACTCATTTTTATAATATTAAGAAATATTCTGTTCATTTGCACTGTTATTTCACTATATTTGCACTAATCTGTGAAAAGGGTTAATGCACAACCACTTCACACTAAGAGACTTTGGGAATTTCCAGCCTGTGCACCGAGAAGCTAGTAAATTTCACTGCTGTCATAATGGATCATGCAGAGCTGAGTTTTGGACGGTAAAGCCAGACACAGTGAACTTTTGACCATATGGTTTAGCTCTGTCAGACTGTTGTTTATGACAGAAAACTTCTTGATCATTCCCACTGACTTGTATTGAGGATCAGTACAAGTCTAGGGTAGCCTTGAACTGCAACATTGTTTCTGTTAGGCTGTGCCTCTCCAGCTTCACCCCTTCAACTATAGGGTTCTGGATCAGTTAGAAACTGTATAAACATAGGGCAGTCAGAGCTCCTAGCTGACTGCAATAGGGACCAGTGTTTAGTAGGGAAGACTCTGAAAGACTGCATGAGTGACCATTAGACGATGCTAAGAAGGGGATAGTCTGCCACAGACCCAGGGTCACCAGCCCTTTTTCCAGGGTGCTAGCCTTCTAAACGAGAGGTACGGCTAACCCAGGCCTTTCCTCAGCATGGAACCTTTTGCTACAAGAGGGGAGACTGGGGAAGCCAGCTCAGTACATATTGTTTTGTATTTGAGTTCCCCTAGTAAAGAAGCACACTGGTTTACTGCAGACCCTCCCATTGGGGTGCACCACATCTTACCATCCCCTCTGGAGGGCAGCAGTGACACCTAAATGTGTTCGGAGGATCCAGTTGTAACTCTGCAGTAGTTTGTTGTTGTTTAGGAGCAGTATTATTATTATTAGTATTATTGCTCCTCTGCTTTTGGGATGTTCTAATATGTTTCCTCTTCTGTGGACTGAAGTCAAAAGCCTTCTACTAATGGAAAAATATCTCACTGATACTAACAGCTAGACATCAGCCACCCTATGAGTTAGCACCACAGAATGGCACAATTCTTTTTCCTTTTCTGTACAATGCTATCATGGGAATAACTTTCCTCCTTCCCAATGTTTCTTACCTTGCACGAGATGTTAATTCTGGTCTAGGTAACATTGGAGAACATATAAAACAAATGCAGTCATTTATCTGAGACCACATAGATTGAAAGAGATAGTCTGAATGAGCTGAGACAGCTTGTGTGAAATAGAAAAGAGAGGAAGGGGACTCAGAAAGAGGGAGGGATAGAATAAATGTGATAGGAGGAGGGAGCAGAAGAGAGAATGCTCAACAGAGAAAGAGGGAGATGAAACAAGTACAGCAGCTTATACAGAAGGTAAGAAGGGAGAAATATTTTATGTACAGATTATAGACAATGAAACACTTGAGAGCTGCAACATACATGCACCTGTCCTTATGCCCATTAGAGAGGCATAAATTCTTCCACACTGACTCGTTTACATGTATATTGTGTCTGAATGCAGGTGCCAATGCACAAATCGAATTATCCAGGAGGAATATAGGGGCACACATCTGTGCATCAGGAGGAGATGTGATGTACTGATATACACATATATTAGCACCCAATCAAGAAGAGTGATACATTGATAAGGAGCTAGAAGAAAAAAAATGTACAGTATGTATACATATTCCCTTTAGGGAATACATGTGACCATATAACTAACCTTTTCATTGTAAATATTTTGCATTGATGTTTAGTATAATGTCATGATGTTATTTATTTGATTTCATAATTGGTTCAAGTTATGTATGGGATCATTTCATGACAGGTTGCACTATTTAGATGCAGTATTCATGCATGCGTGATAGCAGTTTAAGTATAATGAGTTAAAGTGCACACCTGAATGTAGAAGCAGCCACTTGTATAGCGGGCATTAATGCATTAACAATGATAAGTAATCCTTAGGTTTATGGGTGGACAATCAGTGTTAAGCCATGTTTGCCATTTGGTGCAACTTACAGTGAGATCACTGTTTTATCTGTAGGAATGTAGGTAAACCTAGTGAGTCATGTGCTCAGTGTGACAAACAGTAAAATGTCAGCTCTGCTACATCTGTGTGTATTGTAAATTATATAAATGTTATAACATGTATGGTAACTGCTGGAATGAATAAGGATACTGCAGTCAGAGAGACCTAATAAGAATACCTTCACTGTCTGCCTGAACATTTACATTTCATTTTATTTAGTTTGTATAATTGTTATTTCCCTCTCACATTTTGCCACAGTTGGTAAATGGCAGCTTGGTTCATGAACTTGTCAGTGATTGCTCTTCGAAAGCATAAGTCAGTGTCAGTGATATAAGCAAGTTCATCTGATTTATCACATGAATGAATTTATATCCATGAAAGACAGACAGATAGATTAGATGGATGGATGGATGGATGGATGGATAGAAAATCAAAATAGAAGGCATAGCAGCACTTCCAACAGATAAAGCAGCCGGGTTTCAGTGATTAGGTTCAAGATAGATAGATCCACTTCAATTTAAAAAAAAAGGGAAAAAAATCACAGCACTCCAATATTAGATAAAAAAATAATGTTTTATTGCTCCATGTCCAAGCAACACTTCAGCTTGAGAAAGGAAAGAGCTGAAACACTGCATGAACATGGAGCAATAAGTATTTCATTATTCTTTATTTTTTATGAGACTGCTGCAACTTTTTTTCTTTTTAAATAGATACCAATAGACAAAAACAGGAATAATAGCAGCACAGTCACTAGAGTAAGCAGGGTGCAATCCTTCCAGGGCCACTGGAACAATGTCCACTATAAGATCCAAAAAGAGAAAATGAGGCAGCACTCTAATAAATGGTGAATAGGGTGTTGGATTCGGTTTATTCCCCAAGTTTGGGGAATAAACCAAGCCCAACACCCTATTTACTGCTGCCTCGTTTTTCTGTTTTTAGATAGATATATAGATAGATATATAGACAGTCAAGTCACATTATTATGACCACTTCCTACTTTCCATGTTGTCAGCACAAAGATCATGAAGGAAGTCACATGTAGTGAGGTGGCTTGGTGGGTATATACAGTAAGGTGTGCAATAGGCTGTCTCTTGTTGCTGTCATGGATAAAAGGGGCGATTTAGCAGAGTTGAAAAAAGGGATGATTACTGGCTTACAGGCCAAGGGTGCCAGTATATCTGAAACACAGTCTCTCATGCTGCTGTAGTGAAAATGTATCGTGAGTGGACAAAGTGACGTGGAAACTGTGGAGCACCACGTGCCGCTCATATTAGGTAAATGTCAGCTACAAAAGTGAAAAATGGAGCAGCTCTCTGCCAAAGTGAACCAAGGGGCTAACAGACGTGTGTCTAAAATAACGGTTCAGCAAACTCTTCTGCATATGGTGCCCTGAAGCAGACAGATGGTCACTGCACCTCTGCTAACGAAGTTGCATCTGCAGAAAAGGCTTCACTTTTTGCAGCAGTATCAGAACTGGATCTCTGCTGAGTGACAAAGGGTTGCCTTCTCCAATGAGTCATGTTTTCTGCTTCATCGAATGGATGGACATTGGCATGTCAGGCGGGAAACATCAGAGAACATACACCCCGCAACCAATGCTGTAAGAACACAAGCTGTAGGTGGCAGTGTTTTGGACTGGGGAATGTTTTCGTGGCATTCTCTGGGCCCACTCATCCATGTGGTAGGCACTCTCAACCAATCTGGGTATGAATCCATCCTTGCAGATCACGTACACCCATGCATGCTGATTGTCTTCCCTAGGGTAGATGGGATCTTCTAGCAAGACAATGCGGCATGTCACACAGCTAGAAATTTCCCAGATTGGAAGAGCATGACCAAGACTTCCAAGTACGACCCTGGTCCCCTAATTCTCCAGACTTAAACCCTGAATTAAGCATTCATCTTCGACGCTTGTCACATGTTGCGAGAGGACTCTGTGTGAGCACCAGAGTCCTCTGCATTCAAGCACAGAGCCTCCGCCAAGCACCCTTCAGCAGCTATCGGATACACTGCCGTCAGCATGGCTATAGATACCTGTGACAACCTACCAGGATCGTATTGCATCACTCCCAGCCCATCTAGCCGCTGTCCATGCTGCACACGGCGGTTAATCTGGATATCAACTGATGGTCATAATAATGTGACTCGACTGTGTATATATTAAGTTAAATATAAGGTAAATGATTTTAATAGATTTTGTTAATTATTAAACTTTCCCTCTTGCTCTCTATAGGGTGGTGAATGAATCAAAGCAATGTCTCAGGCTTGGAATGGATCAGTCTCAACAGAACTGCCGCCTGGGGGAATCATTGTCCCCGTCGTCTTTTCCTTGATATTTGCTCTGGGCACAGTGGGGAATGGTTTAGTTTTGGTTGTACTGCTGAGAAACGGCCAAACCAAGTACAACACCACAAACCTCTTCATCCTAAACCTGGGAGTTGCAGACTTATGCTTCATACTACTATGTGTCCCATTTCAAGCGACTATATACACCTTAGATGGATGGTTATTTGGGGCATTCCTCTGCAAAGCTGTTCACTTCTCCATATATCTGTCCATGTACGCCAGTAGTTTCACATTGGCTGCCGTCTCAGTTGACAGGTAAAGAAAAAGTCTGTTCAAAATATTGCCAGAAAGTTTCTCTAGCAGTCCTATCTATCCAACTGATCCATCTCCAAAACCATCTCTTCCTGTTGCCTCCATGTGTCTTACTGCATCTTACTCTCAGCACCTGTCTCCCTCTTCCACCTATGCAGACCATTCTTGCCCTTGCTTTGCCAGTCATTTCTATGTATGGTTGTCAAGGATTGTTTTTAGAGATGAGTGAAGTTTTGAAAAATTTGATTTGGCAGTTTTGCCAAAGTTTGACAAGAAATTAGATTCATTACGAATTAATTTTTCATGAATCGCTATGTTAAAACCCCATTCAGCCTATCAATCAATGAGACCGTGTTTAACGCCCATTTAGACAGAAGTGCACCTGTCCAACGGCCGTTAAAAAAGGTAATATGCTAGTGCAATATGGCCTTTTGGGTCTAAAAAAAAATCACTTCATCCACTTGCTCTAGCAGAGGCAGTCCAAACCACTCTTGATTGAAAAAGACCTGTTGAAAGACCTGTGCTGAGTGTGATAACGTCACAGTGCACTCCAAGCATGATCACATGGTGACGTCATCAGTGATCACGCTGGGAGCGCACGGTGACATCATCACACTGAGCGCAAGTCCTTCGGAACGTCTTTTTCAATCAAGAGAGGTGCAGATTGCCTCTGCGCAAGCAAGTGGATGAGGTGAGAGATTTTTTAAAGAGGTTTTCTGAGATTTGTTAATGGATGACCTATCCTCTGGATAGGTCATCAGTATCTGATCGGTGGAGGTCCGACACCCGGAGCTGCCACCAGTCAGCTGTTTAAGGAGGCACCAATGCTGGCAGTAACACTGAGGCCTTCTCTCAGCTAACCACACACAGCGCCGTACATAGTACAGCAGCTGTGATTGGTATCGCGCTGACGCCCATTCACTTCAATGGAGCTGAGCTGCACTTAGGCCACGTGCCAATGAACGTGACATCACATGGCCTAAGCAAATCTACGAGAAGACCATCCTGCTAATGCAAGGTCTGTTGCTTTCTCAAACAGCTGATCGGTGGTGGTCCTGGTTTTTGGACCCTACCGATCAGATACTGATGACCTATCCAGAGTATGGGTCATCCATTAATATTAATAAGCCTTTCTGATTTTAGAGCGCTGAAGGATATGTTGGTGCTATTTAAATAGCGATTATTATTATTACCTGTGGCCTACAACACCTCCCGATGTCCTTTCTCATTCCTGTATTCCCATGTTTTTTTCTTTTGCAGCTCTATTTGTTCTTAAAGCGTTCATTCTCTTCTTTTTATAATTTTTTCTCCACCGCTTCTTCCCAGAAATGATGTAGTACCCTGAATACATTTAGTAATCAAGTACCTTTGTGCTCATTTGATTTCTTTCAGAAAATCTCTATGGAACATATTCTGTCATACACTCACCTTCCCAATTATGCGTCTGAATTTCACAGCCCTGGTCTATTCCTGTTTTCTGTCCAACATTCTCATATTTCATTTTTTTGTGAGGTCATAGTTTTATTTTATATTATGTATAATTAATGAGTGATTGCAGTACAAGCAGCATACAATACTGTGACCAAAATAACATGCTCATATCCATGTTATCACTATACAGAAGGAACAAATGACTTCATTCATATGGGCCCTTCAGCCAAACAGACTAATACTTTAATTATGGACTATGGTTAGCTGGTTCAAAATTTTGCTCTTTCCCCATGTCTGCTTAAAGGGAACCTCATCACAAATGCGATGCACTTTGCAAACAGCATGTTATAGCAGGAAGAACTGAGCAGACTAATATATAGGGGGTCATTTATCAAACTGGTGTAAAGTAGAACTGGCCATAGCAACCAATCAGATTCCACCTTTCATTTTCCAAAGGAGTCGTCATAAATGAAAGGTAGAATCTGATTGGTTGCTATAGGCAACTAAGCCAGTTCTACTTTGATAAATTATCCCAATAGTTATGTGGGAAAACATTCAGCAAAGCTTGTAATTTAAACATTTAAAAATGTGTTCATTCTGAGCTAAGGAGTTAAGTGGGCGGTCCTACTCAGTGATGTCCCTGTGTGAGTGTACATATATAGATAGCTGTCAATCACTAAGATGGCCCACATGACTCTTTATCTTAGAAAGAGCAAAAATTTTAAGGGAATCTGTCACCACATACCAAGTGAAGTTATGGTCTCCTGATTTCAGCGTTTGCAGATCTGGATGGTGACAAAAACACTGGAATGAGTAGACCATATTGCATGTAATGCTTCACTTGGTATGTTGTAACAGATTTCCTATAAATTAATACATTACACGTTTTGCTGAATCTTTTCCACCAAAACTATATATTAATCTGCTGGCCTACTCCACATGCTGTCTGCAGATTGCACTGCATTTCATGGCTCCCTTTAAAGGGACACTATCGCAAAGAAAAAAATTTTGATATGTTTTACAACATAACAAAAGCAGGTTTTAACATAATGTATTTTTCAAATTGTGTAAATGTTTTTTTTTTATTCAGTTTTCTTGCCTTACATGGGGGCTGCCATGTTGGAAGTAAAGTGTGACAGTCTGGGTTTACAACACAATGGCACCTCACTTACGGCAGGCATGTACATAGGTTTCCTCAGCCGCTGCCGACCCTATAGAGAATGAATGGAAGACGTGAGCCCGCCCCTGTGATGACACCAGTAACACACAGCCAGGTCCTCCCTCCTTGCTGCTGGGGGAAGCCCACTGTGCCTGCTCCTCACTCCTGCAGCAGCGTCCTTGTCTTCATTAGGCTGCCTGTTCTAAATTCTATGGCAGCTCACCCCAGCAGTGCAGACAATTTTTGCTGAGTGTACTGCTGGGGTGAGCGGCCCAGGACTCAGAAACAGAGTAGATGGAGGTTCTTGGGGCTGTAGGACCTTAGTGATGTAATCGGCTATGTGACCAGTGGGGGAGGAGCCTGAGGAGCAGAGATCTGTGTTTTTGTAACAAAGCCATTGTCTCATCTTATCTTGCTGAAGCAGTGATGTCACCGCTAAAGGTGTGAATTGGTGATGTCATTGGTACCACCCACTTTTTTTGCAGCATGCCTACTTACAGGTTGCTCAAAGCCTCATTTGGTCAGCAGAGCTCCCCCTGGTGACCAAAGATGGTAAATATGGTAAAATCTAATATTTATTTATAATATTTCACACATTGGAATTTTTATTTATTTATTATTTCTTACAAATATATAATAGATTTTTTTAGCATAAATAAAATATAGAACAGGTTTTTGTGATAGATTCCCTTTAAATCTGACAGTTCCTTGGCCCAACCTCCACCTAATTAATTCATGTGCATGAACACTTGTATGGAGTCAGCAGGACCCCCTTCCCCAAAGATCTATATCTAAGAGAGACACTGAAATTGCATTGCAGAAAGTGCATCTTAAACTTTGTTTTTATTGCACATGCAGGACATGCCGCCTCATCCGTAACATAAGGACAGAGCAGTAGACAGGGAACGAAGTAGTCACGTGTGTCGTGCAGCTACTCCTTTGTGACATCACATGGACAAGGAGACTGCAGCGTCTATTGTATACATCAGGTCTAGAGATGAGCGAATCAGTTTGCACAAATTGATTGAGTTCTTGAAGCTATCCCCACTGCTTAAGAGGCTACCCTCTCCTGCAATGTGGCAATGGGAATGAATGAAAACCTGAATTGTCGGATGTTACCAGAATGCCCACCAGCCCCATTGACTATAATGGGGTCCGGCAGAGATTCAGCTGCTACCCTTCTGGAGAACTGTGCTGAAAATGTGAAAGTAGCCTGAGAGGTATGTCCCTATAGCTTTATTAGAGATGAGCGAATCTATTCGCCGCTTCGTGGATTCGATACGAATCTTGGAAATTTTCCACTGCGAAGCGAATCCGGATTTTTTGAGATTTGCTTCGTTAGATTCGAAAATGTTCTTAAAGCTTTCTACTCATTCGCTACGTACTTGTCCGATAAATTGTACGTTAATGTTACGTATCAGTTACTTTATACTCTGATGCGTACAAATTCAGTTAATTAACAAACTTTTACTGTTCGTTATTCGTGCAGCATAAAGCCCAGGAAGAAAGCGGTCACTTGACCTAGTGGGAAGGGCTTGCTCTGATTGGCTCAGGCTCGGTAAGCCAGTGACGCAACAGTTGTGCTGCGACTGCTGAGACGAGCAGAAGCACTGTCTGTGAAGTTCTGAGAGACAGAGAACTGTTTTGTTAAAATTGGGGTGTAATTGTTCTGGGAATCCATATTACACATATCAGGGATACTGCAGGGCCAGTGCAGGGCTAGTAATTAATCAGGCAGGGAGAGAGACAAAGACCAGCTGTAGGGCCACAGTCAAGTGAAAAATGTCTGGCATGGAAAAGCAAAAGGGTTCCAGCCAGACCTCGAGCTCCAAAAAAAAGGAGAAGGTGGCACAGGGCATTTTCGCTGAATAGATTCGTATGAGATACGAATCTTTTGAAAAGTTCGACGAATATTCAGCGAAGCGAATTTTAGATGATTTGCTCATCTCTAATCTTTATCCATATAATGTATGGTGCTGGATTTTATACACCTGTGGCAATGGAACTGAATGGGACACCTGACTTCAGTGTTTAAAAGCTGTGTCCCAATACCTTTATATCTGTCTTTTTCTCTGTACATACTAAGAATGTGATAAAAGCAATCAAAAAATGGAGCTACTTCTATATTGAAGCTAACCTGACTTGGAGTAGATATGTGGGCCTCAACTAATACAATTGTGGTAGATGAACCTTTACTAAAGCACTCCAGTTACATTTTCTATTTATATTGATAAGAAATCTTCAGACCATTTCAGCCTATATATCGATTTATATCATTTGTATCATAGCTGGTCTTTATAGCTTCTTCCATGACCGTAATTTGGTGATTTTGGTAATTTCATTCAACACTTCTGCAGCCTCATTTCACATATCTCAATACTAGATTTGTATTTGACTAGTCCAGTCATTTAGAAAACTTATGAACCAGCACTGCTGGCTGCCACATTATTAGACTTTCTTTATTATGCATTATATGGATGAATTACAGAAAAAGCTGGATCATAGGGTGTGTAAAGGGGACAGCTGTCCAGGGGCCTCCCTAGCAAGGGGCCTCTACCAACCAGTTCCCCGGCATTACTCAGACATTTCCCAGCTGGACATGGGATCCAACAATTTAACAAGTTTAAAATAGGACAAAAGAGGTGATTTTGCTGATTTTATTACTATTTATTAGCTGCTCTCCTGAGATCCATGACCCCATTTGCCTGCACTGCTACTAGAAATCCAGTAGTCAAGAGTGCATTTTTACTACCAAGAGGAGATGTGTATAAAATAATATATTATCATATACTGTATAATAAGATTATATATATATTTTTAATAAAAATAAAAATTAGTATAATTATAAACAATTATAAAGTTGTTAATAATAAGGTATGAATGTTAATCCAATATGCTGAACCCTATTTTCTCTAACCAGATGTCAGCTATATAATATATGACACTGTTATTGGGAAGTGAGTTCTCTCATTAATAACATTGACTGTCGTGTGCTAAGTAAGGGATATACATAAAAAGATTAGAAATTATTCAGTATTTTCATCACAGTTTGTTACACGATTTTTACATGACAGTCATTACTTTGTTATAAAATGCTAATATTCTTATTTACTATGAGAACGCATGACAATAGTGACAAACAGTCCTCTAAACCCATATTAACCATGCTGGAATGCAGCAAGTGATTATAAGCATGGCACCTCCAGGACCAAACACTGGTACCTCCTCTGCTTTGGTGTTCATAGTCAGTAATACGGTAAAGTCAGAAATTTGGCACATCTACAAATGCTCCTTATGGGGTTTACGTTTCTTTTGTAGTTTTCCAGAATGGATTAGAACCTCTGGGCCTGGATGCCTCAGGAGATTGGAGCTACAGTACATCCAGATCCCTCGTTCACCCAGGATTGGGGACACAGAACTGCTAATAATGAATAGTTTAAGGGATTGTAGGAGAAAGTGTGCAGCTGCTTTAGGATTAGCTGTGCTGATATTACTATATTCCTTCTGAACAACATAGAATAGTAAGGCCATATATCTGTTCTGTGTGACTGAGCACTAAGCAAAAAGTCCAGGATTAAAATAAAATACAAGGATCCGTGCTGCTCCAATTTTATAAGGCTCCACAGAAACTAGAAAGAGTCCACCTCACTAGTGCATAAGATGATCACAGTCACAAGGCTTCAAACAAAATGTGTTCTTCAAAGCACAATGTCAATGTAGACTTACTTTTTCATACTTTAGAGCCATATATTATGCACAGTCAAACAGGCTTATGAAATTAAGTGTATTATTACCATATTTCAATGTGTGCACGTGAATGAAGCCTTAAAGGGGTTGTTCAGGATTCCTTTTTAAACCCACCCACCCCACCCCACAGTACCTGTGATGAGATCTACTGACCTGCTCCATGCCATTCTGTTCAGGCTCCATGGCTCCCTTGCTGTTTTCAATGGACTTCCAGTTCCGGCCTGTAAACGTCCTGTATGGACAGTGTCACGTGTGCCACTACAGCAAATGACTGACCTCAGCAGTTATGGGTGCCCAAGTGGCACGTCACTGCAGAGTCACATGCCATTTGGTTAAATGTCACTGCTGAGCAGTGCACATGACCCCATCCCTGCAAGAAGTTTATAAGCAGGGACTAGAAGTTCGGTGAAAACAGCCCAGGACCCACGGAGCCGGAATGGAGCATAGAGTAAGTATAGATCTCTTCACAAGTACCACTGGAGTGGAGGAGAAAAAATCCTGGACAAGCACTTTTAAAGGAAATGTGTCAGAAATCAGAAAATGACAACATATTTTTAAAGAATTTTTGGTAATTTTTAGGTTTTCATGTCAATATCTTTATTTAAACAAAATCCATAAAATCCTGCCATTTTTGCATTGGCAACTAAGCCTGATTATAGGCACCACTTCTTGGTCTGTACAGATTACTTTACTGCAGTTATCTGCTTATCTATACACAAAAGTGATATAATTACAGGCAGGATTAGAAAGACAGATAAGCCACCATTTACAATAGGTGATTGGTAGAGCTTATCTATTCTTTCCTTGTACAATGACCTCTGCACAGGTCACATAGCATGCCTAGAGAACTCTCCCAGAGAAGTCAATGAGGTCCCCTCCTGACCATTGTTTCTATGGAACATGTGGCTGCCGTAAAGCAATTTTCTTAAAGAAGAACTCCCGCAAAAAATTTTATTCCATGTCCTGCTAGAAATGTACATGATGTAATCTGTAGTGAATGTCATTTTCTTACCAGTGGCTCCATTTTTCAGTTATATTTCCCTGATGCTTCTCATCTGTGTCATGTTACTAGGAATCAGACCCACCAACTCACACAGCATCTTATGTGTGGACAGGAAGTCTAATTCTCTATGCATTCCTATGGGAGCCTCACTTTCAGTCTCATAGGAATGAATAGAGAAGTGACTTACTTCCTGTCCTGGGTCAGTTGGAGGTCAGGGAGTTGGTCACATGACCCAGCTACAATAAGAAGATAGTGGCTGATGAGAAGATTGCATTCACTACAGATTACATCATGCACCTTTCTAACAGGTCAGAGAATAAACATTTTTGCGGGAGTTCTTCTTTAATGCTTTCTAAATGCTGTTAAAAACAGCTCAGGCAAAATGGCCGCCCCATAATCATGTTCAGAAAACAAAATAAAAGATCTGCAATCAGAAAATTATATTGGAAAAAAGTATATGTGTTACTATCTGGTTTTAAAGGGGTTATCCGAGGCTGGAAATGGCCCCCCATACGCCTGGGCCCCTCACACTGATTCTACTTACCTGGCTCCCCACGCCGCTCCTGGTCCCCGCACAGCTGCTCTCCCTCCGACACCAGATGTTTTCATCTGCGCATGGGGAGAAGCAGCTGCGGCTGTGCAGGGACCAGGAGCGGCACAGGGAGCGGGGAGCCAGGTAAGGAGAATCAGTGTGAGGGGCCCGGGCGTATGGGGGCCATTTCCAGCCTCGGATAACCCCTTTAACTGTCAGAAAAAAATTTTGGTGACACATTTTCTTTAATGTTAAATATTCAAACAAAGCTATGTAATGTGTTCATGTAAAGGGGTTGTCTCATCTAAGACACTGGTGGCATAGCCAGGGGCGTACATATAATTCTTGGGGCCCCATAGCAAAACCTTATAGGCCCCTCCCTCCCCACACAAATATAACGCACAAATTAAGTAATATATATATTTGTGATGCTCATATTGAGGACAGTGTGTACCCCAAGAAGACACCCCTCCCCCCCCCAAATGAACTCAGCTTGCTTCTGTTGCTAATTGTGCCCCAGGCAGAGTTCATGGGGGATGGGGGGGCTGCCTAAGGCACACACTGTCCTCTTTATAAGCAGCAATCAGAGGAAGGGGGGTCCTTGGGCACACTGTTCTCTCTATAATATGCATCAGCAGTCGAACTCTGCTGCTGATGCTTCTATTAAAGGGAACAGTGTGCCCCCCCTTCCCCACACAAATAAACTCTGGTCCCTACTGCTGTGGAAGGCAGAATCACTGCCCCCCTCCTCCCCCACCACCAGGTCATGAACTTTGTTTTTTTAACTTGCAGCCCAGGAGTTACTCACTCTCTGTGAGGGCTGGAATCCGGAGGCTTACTGAGCCGGGCAGTGAGCACTTCCTGCTCACTCAGTTCTTTCTCCTGCTGCTGCTGCTGCCACCATACACTAGCCAATCAGCAGCAGGAGCTTAGCACTGCTAAAAGCTAATTGGCCAGTGCAGTGCCCAGCAGACAGAGGAGTGCAAGTGGCTCGCTCACCTTGCTGAATACATGGGCCCCAGTCCGTGCACTGTGTTTGCAGTGCACACAACAAGATGTAAGTAAAAGAAGAGGGGAGGGTGGGGGGCTGAGTACAGGAGAAGCAGGGCCTGCCCACACCCCAGAAAAGGACTTGGGATGGAAGAAGAGCCATGTAGCAGACTTGTAGGGGGTGGAGCCTTTCTTCCACTTCGGGCCCCTGCCTGCCACGGGCCCTTATAGCAGTTGTGTGGTCTGCCGCTATTGGCGGTACGCCAATGGGCATAGCCCTAGGCTCCTAGCAATATGCCACCAATGTCTTAGATAAGACAAGCCCATTAACAACATTACAAAGTTATACAATTTTACAATACACTACAATTTTCAATCACTTCCATGCAGTCATTCAATGGGAACCCTCACTGTTTACTTCCAGTGGATAAAATCTGTCCTGGTCACGTGATGGACAAGTGGATGACTTGTTAGAATTACTGTTCAGTAATGAACACTGACCGTTTTACACTGACACTGACTGTTTTAATAACTTCTTGCATTTCCTTTGAAATAACAATTCTGGAGCATCTATTCTTATGACATTATGATGTGCCATTCCTTCATTATTCCTACTGGAAGTTATGAACGAATTGCTAGCAGTTTGCAATGAAGGTCCAGATGGGTATTAGGTGCTGGGATGGGGGGGGGTTCTTGCACAGTCTGACACACCCCAATCGGTAACACCTAGATGGACCTTCATTGCAAACTTCTAGAAAATCATTCATAACTTCTAGAAGGAATAGTAAAAGAATGGAGCATTTTAGATCATTAGAATAGATGCTCCAGAATTGTTATTACATAGAGGATGCAAGTAGTTACTAAATCAGATATGTCAGGAGAGGTGACAGGTCCTCTTTAAATAGATATTTCTATTGTGACATGACAATTTTTAACACCATAAAAATTGAATGACTGCAAGCAGAGATCTTGAAAACTCTAATAAACTGATACAGATATCATATTAAAAATGTTTTCATCTCATATAGAATAACCTTTATTTGCGGAAACCGCAGCACCCCTTTCCATTTTGAAATAATAAAATGGAAGAGATTTGTCCCAGCTGTGTGCACTATGTTACACGTGAAGCCAATTATAAGAGCCGTTTGATATATGACATTTCAGACAGTTTCATATACATTTAAATGTCAGAAAAAACTTTGTGAATATGCCACAATATGTATAATTACCCTTTATAAAATGTCACTCTGGTCAGAACTCCTCTAAACCCGACAGTATTTGCGGTATATGGTAATTTCCAAACATTTTCCTATAACACTTTATTAATACATGACCACGAAACGTTTTGTTAAAACATACATATCTATAGCTATCTAGTACTTACCTTTTCTTCCAGCACATAATGTCAGTTCATGGCTGCACAGGGCATCACAGGTTTGGACTGCCCCACAGGGGAACAAGTGAATCCCCTGGTGGGCACCTGAGCAAACTGGGTCCACAGTCCCCCACCCCACCCACAACTGGCACATAGCACAATAGATTGACTGTACTATATATGGATAGGCCGCATACAGCATCTCAACCGTCCTACGTCTAAAAAGCGGGTAGATTATTTCTCAAACTACCCAGTTAAAGGGGTTATCCCATGAATAATGTAAAAAATGAAAATCAGACATCATATAGGACATGACAACCTCTTTCTAACAAAGCTAGAACCAGCCCTGTACCTCACATGGATCCAGAGATCTCCCCATTCGTTCCTCTACTAGATTTATATCCAGCTGACAGCTCAAGAGGAGTGTCTTTTGTGCTGCAGCTCAGGAGGCATGTCTCAGTTCTCCCTATCACAGCTCAGGAGGCAGCTGAAAGATTAAACTGAGCATGTGCGGCCTTCTCAGTGAGCAGGTCCACAGAAATAAGAAATTAAGTTGCACTATACTGATACATTTTACTGAATAACTCAGTAGCTATACAAAATTGTTAATTAAATGCCATTACAAAAGTGTTCAGATCCAAGTCCTGGTTTGGAAACTGTAGAACATTTTTCGTGGGACAACCCCTTTAAGGCTCATGCACACAACCGTGGTTTTTGTCTGCATCCAATTTGCATTTTTTTGTAGATCGGATGCAGACCCATTCACTTCAATGGGGCTGCAAAGAATGACAGTTACACTTTAAGTTGCCATTGCAACAACTTGATTCTGCTAATTTGACAACAAACTGCAATAATTATGTCCTTTACAACAGACATATCAAAGCTCCATGCTTTCCAATCCAGGTACACATTTATATTGCATCCTTCATAAAATAAATGCCCTATCTGGAATGCCATTACCCATGGTATACACACATCATGCAGAATGTGTTTCTCAAACCTACAAGAAAAGAATTCTCCTCCACTTCTAGATGTCATGTCCCTATACATTCCACTATACATAAGCACAAAAATGTCTGTACCTGGTTACTACAGACTAGAGATGAGCGAATCATCCAAAATTTGCTTCGGCGAATGTTCAATGAATTTATGACAAGATTCGTTCTTAATACGAATTTATTCAGTCCAATTTTCATTAAAAAATAATCGTTGTTTTGCGAACATTCCTACACAAATTACGAACATACAGTCAGCGTTGTTAGAAGTATGCAATACGTAAGTATTAGTGTACAAAGTGCGTACGACTCCTGAGCGTACTATTGACTCGCGATTGCGTCATACGCACGAGGGTAGGCTGCGGCGTACAGTCTTTAGAGGCAGTCCATATGAGGTAGAAAAGTAAGGTGCTACCTATCTGGCTAAGTGCATAATTCACTAAAAAACACCGTACAATAAGTGAATTAATATAGGACACATTGCAGTACCTGAAAAAGAATACACACAATGGGCTAAAGTGCTTGAACATTGCTGAACCTATAAAAACATTATTGCTAAAATACAGCAAAGACAGTATGCAAACATTTTAGTGCAATTTCACATTTGCAAGCATAAAAGGCTCAGATATACGTTTGAGTCTCTACTTATGGATGCTTGATAATAAAACACTGGAACACAGTCCAAAATGCAATTCTAATCCACGTGAGGTAATTTTATAATCCAAACAGGTAACGTGTAATCCACATGGATAATATATGATAACAGCAAATAGAGAACCCTTTTTGCAAAGCGGGCTCCCGTCAGGTGCAGTCCATGGTGTGGCTCCCATAGGTCCTCTTGAAGTGTCCCTTAAATCAGACAGCCAGTAGTTGGGTTCCTCAGATGTGGGACCTGAAGTCCTCCTCGCTTGAGCTACTGCTGAAAGACATGAGAGGACGCTCCTGCTTCCTGTAGGCCAAGCTCGCTGCCGTGGTGGAACTCCACTGCCCTCTTCTTCTGGAAGTTGGACTTGACCAGTTCCGGGTGGTGGTCACGCTTGAGCTTTTCCGGATCCTCCTGCCGGGACAGCAGGGGTAAGGACTTCTGGCTGCAGCAGTGGAGGCAAGGTTGCACCCAAGGAAGAAGCCCAGGGGCTGGCTGGCAAATTTTAGCCTGGGGGGCAAGCACACAGCACTGGCCCATGTTTAGCGGCCCACCTTAACCTGTTTAACTCCGCCTACCATATAAAGGTGGTATAGGTAAATGGGCTTTAAATCATTAAAAAGCGGCAGCTGGTTGTGTTTTCATGTTGGGATCACACGCACATGTGCAATCCCAGATACAGAACATTACTGAGTCCGTAGCAACAGCCTGATGATTAGAGGGGCAAGATTTACCAACTTCTGAGCTGAAGAGACTCCATAATGGGATCTGATCAGGAAGCTGCTTCTTTACCGGACAAAAAAGTTTTGCATGCAGGACTTTTCTGTGCGGTCTTTTTGACAGAATCTGTGACAGTGGCCCGAACTCAGATGTGAATGAATGGTATTAGATTGAAGTATAGTATCAGATGCATGTATAACACACAAATACAGGGCAAGAACCAAGATCACTACATACATGCAGCACCAGAACCAAACCTATAAGTTAAACACAGCACCAGAACCATGTTCTCTGCATGAATAGAACACCAGAACCAAAGCCATAAGTCAAATACAGCACCAGAACCAAGTTCACTACATAAATACAGCACCAGAACCGTGTGCAGTACATTTATACATCGCCAGATTTTAAAAGTATAGACACCATCTGAGTAGTCCAGGTCAGTCCTCGCCATATGAAACTACAGCTCCCAGTATGGCCTGAACAGCAGTAAAGGGATGCTGGGAGTTGTTGTTGATACCACCCATCATCAGCTGTAGATCATCCAGGTGACTACAGCTCTCATCATACACAGTCAGTAGCAGAATAATCACTTCCATCTAGTGACTTACAGGTGTCGTCTCCTCCTGAGTTTTTCTCCATCTGGTTCAGACCACCATGATGACATCTCCCGGCCACAATTCAGCTCTGTAGATTTTGATGAGAAGATGTCTTCAGCTTCTCTCTTTACCAACACATTGGTACCCTGCAGACTGACACAGACTCATCTCAGTGTCACATGCTGTGCCCTGAATATAACAGCAACATTAGTGCCACACACAGGGCCCCCAATGGTAGTGCCACATATTATGTGCCCTCTGTATATAGTGCCACATACTCTGTGCCCTCTGTATATAGTGGCACATGCTCTGTGCCCTCTGTATACAGAGCCATATGCTCCATGCCTTCTGTATATAGTGCCACATTCTCTGTTCTCTCTGTATATAGTGCCACATACCCTTTGCCCTCTGTATATAGTGCCACATACTCTGTGCCCTCTGTATACAGTGCCACATTCTCTGTTCTCTCTGTATACAGTGCCACATACCCTTTGCCCTCTGTATATAGTGCCACATACTCTGTGCCCTCTGTATACAGTGCCATATGCTCTGTGCCTTCTGTATATAGTGCCACATACCCTTTGCCCTCTGTATATAGTGCCATATACCCTTTGCCCCCTGTATATAGAGCCACATACTCTGTACCCTCTGTATATAGTGCCACATGCTCTGTGCCCTCTGTATATAGTGCCACATACTATTTGCCCTCTGTATATAGTACCATATGCTCTGTGCCTTCTGTATATAGTGTCACATACTCTTTGCCCTTTGTATATAGTGCCACATGCCTTCTGTACTCTGTATATAGTGCCACATGCCCTTTGCCCTCTATATATAGTGTCACATACTCGTTGCCCTTTGTATATAATGCCACATGCTTTCTGTACTCTGTATATAGTGCCACATACTCTTTGCCCTCTGTATATAGTGCCACATACTCTGTGCCCTCTGTATACAGTGCCATATGACCTGTGCCTTCTGTATATAGTGCCACATGCTCTGTGCCCTTTGTATATAATGCCACATACTCTTTGCCATCTGTATATAGTGCCACATGTCCTTTGCCCTCTGTATATAGTGCCTCATACTCTGTGCCCTCTGTATATAGTGCCACAAACCCTTTGCCCTCTGTATATAGTGCCACATACTCTTTGCCCTCTGTATATAGTGCCACATGCTCTGTGCCCTGTGTATATAGTGTCACATGCTCTGTGCCCTCTGTATACTGCCATATGCTCTGTTCCCTCTGTATATAGTGCTATACGCCCGTTGCCCTCTGTATATAGTGCCATGTGCTCTGTGCCCCCTGTATATAGTGCTACATGTTTTGTGCCCTTTAAAAATAGTGCCTCTTCGATGTGCCCCCTTTATGTATAGTGCCTCTTCTATCTGCCCTTGAATACAGCGTACACACACTGTATTAAAATACTCTGCAGAAGCTAGAATGTAGTGGGTAACAAAAGGTGTGACATGGTTACATGTTGCTGAAGGTCAAATGACAAGAGGTATAATAGATGCAGTGGATACAGATATATAGTATATACAGCATTGTACTGATATGTGAGGTATAAGGTATAATACATGCAGTGGGTACAGATATATAGTATATACAGCAGTGCACTGATATGTACGGTATCTCCTATTATAAAAATGAGTGTCTGTCTGTCTGTCTGTCTGTCTGTCTGTCGGTCTGTCCGTCCGTCTGTCTGTTCTCTATGTGCGACCAAACTACTGGACCGATTTTCACCAAATGCGGCACACAGGTACATCAGGTGCCCAGGAAGGTTTTAGACCAGGTCTCTTCTCTCTAGGACATAACGTTCTCGATATATTCCCAAAATATGACCTGCATTAGCCAATATTAGCCTGACAGCATTGGTTTTAAACCCCAACTGCCATTCTTTGCACAGACACACACAGGGAGGGCAGGTTTCCATAACAACACAGCCAGGTAATTAGCAGCCAGCTGAGGATCTCAGGTAACAATCCAGTCATTTCTATTCAATGCTTTAAAGGGGCAGAGCGCTGTGGATGATACTGTTAAAGGGGTATTCCGATTACCATAAATATAACTTATGTTTTAGACTAATTTTAGACTATGACTGTTCAGTAGTAAATCTTCCACTGCTACCCATTGCGTGTCCTCATAAATTACCATGGCACCGACCTGTGATTCACACCACTCTCAAAAGAAGGACTTACAACACCTGCTCCAGTTTTCACTAAGCCACACCCCGACTCTGTCAGGCCACGCCCCCTTCCCCTCCGCAGCCAATGGGGATTGAAAAAATGAAGGTAAAAATAAACTTCTGTCAGCTGCAGGGGTGGGAGGGTGAGTTTCTCTCTGCAACAACACACAGAAACATTAGATGAAATAGACTAATATTAGACTACTACCGTTCAGTAGTAATAAAAGATGTTTTCTTCCACTAAAAGGACTTAAAAGCAACCCTCCCCCCCAAGGTCCCGCTAAACCAAGCCCCCGGTCAGGCCACGCCCTCTCCCACTCTGCAGCCAATGGGGATTGAAAAAATGAAGGTAAAAATCAACTTCTGTCAGCTACAGGAATGGGTGGGAAGGAGACTTTCTCTCTGCAATGACACACACACAAACATTAAATGAAATAGATTAAATATACCTGTGCGAAGCAATGTTTTCTTCCACTGCTACCCACTGTTTCCTCAAATTACCATGGCATTGACCTAGAATTCAGGCCACCCTGAAAAGAAGGACCTTAAAGCACCCCCCCCCCCCAAGGTCCCAGGTAAACCACGCCCCTGACCCGTTCAGATCATGCCCTCCTCCCACTCCGCAGCCAATGGGGATTGAAAAAATGAAGGTAAAAATCAACTTCTGTCAGCTGCATTGACTTTCTCTCTGCAACGACACACAGAAACATTAAATTAAATAGATGAAATATACCCAGGCGAAGCTGGGTCTTTCTGCTAGTAAGGTATAAATTACACTTTGTATTTCAAATATCAGTACACCACTGTATATATTATATATCTGTACACACTGCATCTACCGGTATTATACCTCATACCTCACATATTTAGTATATACAGCAGTGTACTGACATGTGAGGTGTAATAGAAGCAGTGTGTACCCAGTGTACTGATATCTGTATACACTGCATGTATTATACCTCATACCTCACATAGTACACTGCTGTATATATCATATCTGAACACAATGCATCTATTATACCTCATACCTCACATATCAGTACACTGCTGTATATATTACATATCTAGTTACTGCATCTATTATACCTCATACCTCACATACCAGTACACTGCTGTATATACTATATATCTGTATATACTGCATGTATTATACCTCGTACCTCACATATCAGTACACTGCTGTATATATCATATCTGAACACACTGCATCTATTATACCTCGTACCTCACATATCAGTACACTGCTGTATACACAATATATTTGTAGCCACTGCATGTATTATACCTTATACATTACATATCAGTACACTGCTGTGTATACTACACATCTGTACACACTGCATCTATTATACTTCATACCTCACATATCAGTACACCGGCTTTGTATACTTTATACAGTATCTATCTACTGCATCTATTATACTTTTATAATACATGCAGTATATACAGATATATAGTATATACAGCAGTGTACTGATATGTGAGGTATAATGGATTCAGTATATACAAATATATGTATATACAGCAGTGTACTGATATGTGAGGTATGAGGTATAATAGATGCAGTGTGTTCAGATACATAGTATATACAACAGTGTACTGATTTGCGAGGTACGAGTTATAAATTACACCTCATATCTCACATGAGTACACTGCTTTGTATACTATATACCTGTACACACTGCATGTATTATACATTGTACCTAACATATCAATACAGTGCTGTATATACTATATATCTGTACCCACTGCATCTTTTATATCTTGTACCTGACACATAGTATACACACAGAGTTCTGATACGTCAGGTACGAAATATAAAAGATGCAGTGGGTACAGATATTATGGTCACTGTGTGAGGTATTGGGGGTTGTAGTTAAGGTTACGGTCAGATTTTGGGTTAGGATTAGTAATACGGTTAGTATATTAGAGTCAATATTGGGGTTAGGCCTAGTATTAGCATAAGACTACATTCAGATCGCCAAAAGTGTTTTGCAATGAAATGAGTAGGTCCGCACCTGTTCTGCTAAATTGCGGAATGGATGCAGACCCAGAAAAATGGTCGTTTGTATGCACACTTAGGGCTAGTATTAGGATTAGGGTCAGTATTAGAGTTAGGGGCCAGTTATTGGGGTTAGAGTCAGCATTAGGGTACATTCACATGACCGTATTTCCATGCGGACAGCACACCATGTGCTGTCCTCATCTGTACTTCCACTCCGTGGCCCCGCAAAAAAGATGCGCAGACAATAATCCTATACTATTAGGATTATAATCCTATGGCCGATATCTGTGTTTTGGGGATCCACAATTTGCGGACTGCAAAACACATACGATCATGTGAATGTAGCCTTGGGGTAAAGTGTCGGTATTAGGGGTCAATATGGCATAGTATTAGAGTTAAGGACAGTATTAGGGGTCAGTATTAGGGTTAGTGACAGTATTAGGGGTCACTACTAGGGTAGGTGTCAGTGGCCAGTATAGGGGTCAGGGGCCAGTACTGGAGGAGGGGCCAGTATTAGGGGTCAGGTACCAGTATTAGGGGTCAGTACTAGTGTAGGGGTCAGGGGCCAGTATTAGCCATCAGTACTAGTGTAGGGGTCAGTACTAGGGTAGGGGCCAATATTAGGTGTCAGTACTAGTGTAGGGGTCAGGGGTCAATGGCCAGAATTAGGAGTCAGACAGGGCTGGTTGTAGGGGTCAGGGGCCATTAGTAGGGTTAAGGCAGCATATGGATAGAATGGGGGAGGGTACTTAGTGCAGTTCACTCACCTGTCCTGGCGCGGTCCCATGATGCAGTCCCAGCCCCTTCTGGTGGGTCTGCTCCTGAAGAACGTCGGAGGCAGTGTGATGACATTGTGCCGCGTCACATCAGTGCGCCAGCCGGGAATAGCGGAGCAGGGAACCAGTGTTTCCCTTGTCCCGCCGGCACTGCTGCAGGCTCAATTGTATCTGCGTCCAGTGGACGCAGATTCAATTGAGTTCAGGGGCCACAGCGGCCCTGGATCTACCGGCCTGGGGGGCAAGTGCCCTCCTGCCCCCCGGCCCAGCCCGCCCCTGAAGAAGCCCCAGGCTTCTCCTCTGGCTGCTGCTGGCTTCATCTTCCACGGTAGTTGGTATTGGTGGATCACCGTGGATTGGAATGTAAATGATGATGTTGTCAGCTGACCCAGCTGAAAGGACTGTGATGGTGGTGGCACTGGCTGTCCAGGGATCAGAGGCTCCAGCTGTGGCTTCTCCCTGAAGCGGAGGGGGCCATCTAGTGACTCCTGAAGACAGCGCACCGGTACTTCATCTGGTGTTTCTTCCGGACAAACTTCAGGTGGTGATGTTGGGACCAGGGGGTTAGATAATAAGGTAACCCCGGTAGCAAAGGGGCCTTTCAGGGATGCCAAGGGGGTGTACTGCACCTGATCCCCCATGTACAGGCTGTGACGGGGTTGGCGCAGGTATGGCCGTTTAACTGACCTGCGGCCCACGAAGTACTCCTTGCCGTCCTCGTCGTCCGCCAGGAAGCTAGAGCCTCGCTCGACCGAAAACCACAGGACAGTTCTCTTTCGGCGCTCTAATGTAGGATCTCCCGGCCTAGGATTGTCCAGTACCTGGATGACCCAGTCCTCCACCGCATTCTTGTAGTCCCAGAGGGTCTGCGCGTGGGCCGTCACCGATGCTGGCAAAATCGGGTTCTGCTGTATTGAAGGTGTTGATCTCCTCCTGGGCAGCGAAGTGGACGCTCCAGCCGCTTCCGCCGCGCCAGCGGCACCAGCCACCTCACGACGAGCCGCCTCACCAGCCGGCAAGAAAAATAAACACTAAAGCCGGTGAGTCTCTCATGCACAGTTGTGACACCCTGATGTCTGGAGCAGGCGGTGGTTCGGGGAATTCGTCCCCAAAGACCATTTCACTCCACTTCGGACGCAATTCTTTAGCCATGCTTGCTGTACTGTTCAGTGTTCAGCGCTGGTCTAAACTGGTTTAGAGGAGGGAGGAGTAATGAGGGAAGAGTCTTCACTCCCTATACGTGCCAATAGTTAGTTCCCAGTGGGCCAGGCTGTTTTTTTCCGCTTCTGAGGGGGGTGTATCTTCACTTTCCCGATCTTGAGGGGGCGTATCGTCATTTTTCCGCTTCATGAAGAATGCGTACGTTACGTACGCAGCGTAGTTATCGTACGTAGTGTTAGCGTTTAAAATTTTACGAAAATTTACAAATAATTTGAAGCAAATCCGAAAAAATCCGGATTCGCTTCAGAGTACAACATTTGTAAGATTCGATACGAATCTACGAAGCGGAGAATAGATTCGCTCATCTCTACTACATACCCATGTACAGATGCCACATACATGCTACTGGAAGAGGATAGACTTACTACCATTATAGGGATCTTTGTTTTGGGCTGTAATGACTGTCAGGGGGCATACATCCTGGTATCATTATACTCAGAATTAGGGTGCCTTCACACATGGCAAATTTTGTTGAAATTTCTGAAAATCAGCTCCATTCACCTGAATGGGGCTGCAGAAATCCATGAGCTTCCTGACTGCAACCTCTTAACCCCCTTATCTTATACCCCTTTATACCTGTAATAATAGTCTGATCACTATTAGAATTAAACATAAGAGTACTAACATATATCAGAAGGAACACAAAAGAAGGCAGAGAGATAATCACCCTGGTGATGGTTCAGAAGTTAAAAATACATTTACGGTACTTTGAGCAATTAGATTTTCTGTCCTTTTGATGAAGGACTTAGAGCATGAAATTACACAACACCATTTAATGAATGGATAGTGAAAATAATGCCCGTTTCTTACCTACATTTGGCTCTTTCCTCTAAGACTCATTCAGAGAGGACCCTGTAATTACTTTATTAGTCCTGCAATATATAATCCTTCTACATTAATCTAATGACTGCAGCAATTAAATACTGGCCATTACTCTGGAAGTGAATGTGTAGGGGAGAGCGATCATTACGTGCTAAGTGTCCTTAATGGAGTTCATCTTATGTTTCATATGTAGAAGTAACGCACATTTAAATGTCTTAAAAGACTTTGGGAGCACTCATAAAGACCAGTGTTTTATATATCGGTCTTAGGGCTCATTCAGACAACCATATGAATGAGTCTGCATCCGTTCCGCAATTTTGCGGAATGGGTGCGGACCCATTCATTTCAAACAAAAAAGATAGAGCATGAATAGGCATTTCTATCATAGTGCAGTCATGTGTGGTCCGACAAATGCGGAACGCAAATTTGTGGACCACAAAGCACTAAGGCTGTCTGAATGAGCCTTTAATCTGTGGTGTGCTGGTGTCAGATGTACTACAATTATTAAGATGCACATGACCGGATTTAAGGTCAATTTTAATAAATCGGAGGCACTTCCGATCTTTCGTACTGCCAGGAGACACTTAGGAACATCATTCCCCTTTAGGTGGAGTTCAGAGTTTATTACTTATTTGGGAATTAATCTGACAGCTAATCCGGCTCACTTATATAAATTAAATTATCGTCCTCTTATAGCATCTATCATAACCCTAGTGCAATCTTGGCAACATTTTTCATTGTCCTTCTCAGGGAGGTGCCACCTCCTTAAAATGGTAGCCTTCCCAAAAATACTATATCTAATTCAAACACTCCCGCTTTTACTTCATTTATCGGACGTTAAGCTGTTACAGTGCACATTTAGGCGGTTTATTTGGAACTCTACAAAGCGTTTGGGGCACTACAAAGCGTTTCTTTGATAAATGGTCCCTATTCATGCACACCCTATCTGATTCGGTCAAAGCTAAACTGATATCCCATTTTGATCAAACCACGTGGTATCTGTATGAGGTATTACATGGACGCACTCCTCTACAGGTCTCCTCGAGTACATGAGGATCCTCAGGACTTTATGTTCATTTTAGAAATTGGTTGCACAGGTTAGGGAGGGAGGGTTTGGGTGGGGTGGGGTTATAGGGGACAGATAAGGTTAGGAAAGGTTGTTAATAGATTATATGACTGTTAACGTTCAGTATCTTTGAATATGAACACGGTTTGCCTTTTCTCATGTCAACTTTCATTGTAAATTATGCTTACTTCATGATCCCTTTGAAAAACCAATAAAAGGAAGTTTAAAAAAAAAAAAAAGATGCACATGACCTCAGGTCGTCCGTCTGTCCACCACAACTAAATCTGCACCAGTTAGGAACTGAAGTAGATTTCAGCTAAATTTAGGACAGTTTTCTGTCTTAATTTTAATAAACGTGCAGACAACTTAGGCTCCACCAGCACGAGCCACTTTTTGGAAAAGTATAATGCAAAAAAAAAAAAATCACAATTTTCTTTGCAAGCAGGGCTTACCCTAAAATATGCTCCTTTTTGATGCCATAAAACTATCATATAGAGTTTAATAAATGTGCCCCTTAAACCTTCAGCACCCCATTTATGGATTATAGGCTCCTTTACACTGCTCAAAATTCTCTCAGATCATTGCTGACAAGCATTTGTAGGAACGCTTGTTAGCTATAATCCGAATCTTTCATGTGGACACCTAAAACAACACTCGTTTCCGGCAAACAATGATTCTGTATGAAGACGAGCGATGGCATTAGAAATTAGAGATCCACGGAGATCCATTTACATGCAGCAATCTCCTTCACTGACGAGCAGGCGATTGTTGGGAAGGAACGCTTCATTCTCGACAATCGTCTGCTCCATCGTACCATGTAAAGGGGCCTTAAAATGGCACTCCCAGGGAAAATTATTTTCTGACCTCTTAGAAAGGTACATGATGTAAACTGTAGTGAAGGTAATTTTCTTACCAGTGACTGTATTTGCGAGTTGTAACCTCCCTTCTGATCCTCAGCTGTGTCATGTGATCAGCACTCTGATCTCCATCTGACACATGACAGGAAGTCAGTTACTTCTCTATTCGTTCCTATAAGACTGACATTGAGACTCCCATTGGAATACATACAGTAGAGAAACTGGCTTCCTGTCCACACATAAGATGCTGCTATTTGGAGAGTCAGAGTGTTGGTTGCATGACACACCTGAGGATCAGAAGGGAGGGAATAACTCACAAATACAGTCACTGGTAAGAAGATTACCTTCACTACAGTTTACATCATGTACCTTTCTAACAGGTCAGAGAATAAAATTTTTTTGTAGTGCTTCTTTAAGTCAGAAGGATATGTTTGTATATGAAAAACATAAACTCAGAGGTTATACACATATGACAAAAGACGGTCCTTTATGCACAGCTTTTAGTTTATGCACAATATTTTGTTTGTTTTATAGAATAGGGTAGGCAGCTATACTATCCAATTCCAGAAATATATGTATTTGGGATGATTAGTGGTTTTTGTTTGTTTTTGTTCTTTTACAAAGAAAGTCCATGGCAGACATTTCATTTGTCTCATCTATTGTGCCTGTGGCATCCCAACCAGCACCATGTTCTGTACTGAAGAGGTGCAAGAACCTAAAACAGCGCTGTGTACAGATCAGGGTCTCACTGGTGTGAGCTAATTTGTATGTTTTTTCCCATGGAGCGTTGTTTGAAAAATAATCCTCCAAACAGCAGTGTCTCTTCAATGAAACATAATGCCCCCTGTGGTGCACTTAACACATTTCTTCCAACCAGCCAGTGCCCTGCTGTGTACTGATGAGGGGAAAGACACTCAAAGCACTGTTGTCTATATGTGGTTGTCTCTGAATTGGCTGGTATGGGCTAAGTTGCATTAATTGTGAAGATATATACAACAGCAGTCAAATTTTCAATGCATTTACTTATAAAAGGATTTTTTGGTGAACAGTCATATAACAAGTAATCACAAAATACTGTATCACAACTGGGAATGTGCCCCACTCTACTATGACTACCTTCAGAAGCAAGCAAGTTCAGGCTTTGAAACAGTATTATTATAATTATTTTGGGTTCATACCCATCCGCATTACATTTTCTACAACCCCCTACACTCTTTTTTTTAAGCTATACCACTGTGATCACTAGATCAGTAGTAATTTCTATGCCTGTTGAAATAATTTTTGCATTACTCTGTCAGGTTTTGTTGATGCTATATGTGTCCTGAGAATCTATTGAATTTATGTTGTGAGAAATTAGAGTTTTTGATGAAATTCATGGAAAGTTTAGGGTACAGACATTTGTATGTATGTGCTATTCGACGTAGGTTAATGGCTCAGTAAACCATTGACATGTAGTACTAGATGTTACCACTTACTTTCATCACTGTTTTGATGTTATTGTTAGTTATATATGTGCTTCACATTCATAAACTTTCTGACTTTTGCCTAATTTTCCTCTAACTACAGATATCTGGCCATCCGCTATCCACTTAAATCACGAGACCTCCGCACAGCTAGAAATGCCCTGGCAGCCATTGCAGTTATATGGGCCCTTTCTATCTTGTTTGCAGGGCCTTACCTGAGCTACTATCACATCATCCTCTATAATCAAGTGCCCATCTGTATTCCCAACTGGGAAGATCGTAAGAGGATGATCATGGATGTATCAACCTTTGTCTTTGGATATCTTCTACCAGTACTTATTCTTGGATTGTCCTATGCCAGAACCATCTGTTTTCTGTGGACTTCAGTGGATCCTGTGAAGACTGTATCTGAATCTCGAAAAGCAAAACACAAAGTGACCAAAATGATAGTGATTGTAGCTGTGCTCTTTTGCATCTGTTGGCTGCCACATCACTTGGTGATCCTATGCTTCTGGTTTGGACACTTTCCCTTCAACAGGGCTACGTATGCCTTCCGCCTTGTGTCCCATTGCATGTCCTATGCTAACTCATGCCTCAATCCTATTGTTTATGCTCTTATCTCCAAGCACTTTCGCAAAAGGTTCAAGCAAGTTTTCACATGTATGCTCACTCAGAAGCGGGCACGCAACAAAGTCCACGCAGTGCAGGCTGCAAACACAGTAGCTGGTTTTTATGCTGGACATACAGAGGTTACCCAAGTTCAGGAGGAAACTGCTCGTGGTGGAAGAGCAGCAAGAGAAGAAGGTATTGAGATTGGCAGCCCAGAAGAATCTTCCAGCCGCAGAATGGTTGGAGGAAGTTGGGGGACACGATTACCCAAGACTGCTGGATTTACAACACAGGCGACATAAAAACATATTGCCCAAGAATTGTACCCAATGGAAATATCAAAAGCAGCATCAACGAGCACCTCTATGGCAGAAGGTGAGCATACTTCTTAACTAGTAGGCTCTCCAGGTGGGGTTGCTATGTGTACCTTCATAACATACCTCAGGCAACATGAATTCAATACAATGTTATTTGAGCGAAGGAATGACCATGCCTGCACGTAGAAGGCGCCGCTCAACTAATTACCTAAGTAACATGTGGAAAATTCTATTAGAATGAAACAGAGTAACCTTCCTTAAGCTTTATATTGTACTGTTTGCACCTCTATTTATGGGGTGAAGGTATAATTGCTATATTAGTCCTGCACTGTATAATGCTGCTAATGGCCACAAGTATTTTAAGTACAATTTCTACTCTTACATTAACTGAAATGGTCTACATGTTCTCATGGTGGAAGCAGATGCCTTTGTAAAAGACGCTCACAAAGAGCTGTGCTACCTTAATGCTCCACTGAAGTAAAGAAGATAATATGCTAAATGTGCTCTTCCATTGAGTTTTGACATTTAACAAGCAGAAGAGGAATATATTACCATGCCATGAACAATCGATCCATACAACTGTAGACACGGCTACTATTGGCAATTTTGTCAATAACTGGGGTGCTGCTATTCCAATTAGTTGTACTCCTTCATAGTCTGACACATGAGGTCAAATGCCTGACGCCCAAAAATAGAATTAGATACTATAGGGAAGATATATTTTTAACACACTGATACCATTTTATAGTCCTGTTTATGGAAAATATGTTAAACACACGCACAAATCAAATGTATTTTCTGAAATAAAATGTAATCATTTCATAGATCCAAAAAAGAATTGCTACCATTACTTATTTACAGATGCTTTACCATTGACTTACATTAAACGATAGCATTGTTCCACGTACTGCACAGCTACCTTGAAAAAAAAGACGCTGAACTAGCCCATGGCTAATCTAAAGAATAAAACAACAAACTGGCAATGAAATGCAGATGTCTTATGCCAGCAGCAGAGTTCTTCAAGGTAGAATTTTGGACCTGGAATGGGTTTGCTTATTCCCCAGGAATGTTTCTCTATGTCCTGAATGCATTTGAGTTCATTGTAATGGAATTATCGCCATCTCTTTTTAAGATACTGGTAGGTATTCTGCTCTTTTATCATTTTATTTTCTTTATCCAGAGAACATCTTGCTGTTACATTACAGAATAAAATGAAATGGAATGATTGTGTTTATCTCAATAAAATGTTCAGCATAAAAAAACTCACAATCTTATTCCTATGTCAACTAGAAGCAAGGCCGACGCCAGCACTCGGCAAACATGGACAGATACCAGGGGCCACTGAGGCTAAGGTAGCAAATTGCAATCTGGCTATGGCCTCTTTCATGTCCGTGAATCAACAATGTGTGCTGTCCGTGGTTTCCACAGAAAGCATGCGTACCCATTGATTTTAATGTGTTTATTCACAGATTACTTATTTTCCACTGACAGTGGGTCAGTTTAAAAACCATAGTGACATGCACTACTTTGGTCCATGATGTGGACCAAACACACCCATTGAAGTCTATAGGTCCATATAAACCACTGACACAAAACGGATGGACCATTGGTAGGATATGCTCTGGAAACTAATTTTCAGCTTAGCAGTGTACGTGGAATTCGAGAGACACACGGATTTCCATGTGCTGTCCAATAGGTGTGGGTACAGGAAGAAATCAAAGATACCCAACATAACCCAGTCTAGTAATAACTTTCATTTTTATCATTAATGAGAAACCCAGTTGCTGGACTGAACATTTTTGACTGCAAATAGAAAATTTTAGGGCCCCCATAGAGACCCACCCTTCCACTAAAACCAACTTTTACTGTGATATTTTAAAATTCATATTTAGTTAATGACTCCAATATTGTGAATTAGAAGATTGTGTCAGATTTGCACCACATTTTATTTAATTTACAACATGCTAGCCACAAGTTTTTTTTTTAGACAACTTTCGCTCCTGATTTTTGTCTGTGCCTACTTTGCGCAAAGTTTTGGAGTTAGTTTTTAGAACATGTTTTGGACAAAAACTATACCAGGACCAATGTGGTATAAAGGTATACAATTCTAATAGTATATAGCCACATGGAACATTGTGTCGCAAATAGAGATTTTTGTGGTGCATCTTCCCTTCACCACGTTATAAAACAACATCACAGACACATTTAACAACCTAAATCATACATTTGGCAGAGGCACAAAATCTGGGCACCAGATAAACCTTGATCTTAATATTTTTGGTTCAATGTGTGTGTGAACTGTAATTGTTTATTCTATACTTATGTACACAAAGTACACAATGCTGTATTGAAGGGACTGGTATCTGGAAACCTTTCCAAATTTTGCTGCCACACACACACTATCACTATTTGTGGCTTCATCAATGGAGTGGGACACAAGTAAACATGGCCAAGTATTGTGTTCTTGGTGCTCTTAAGTATAGGTTATATGCAATAGAATTACAGTTCACACATACGAGGGTGAAAATTTATCAAATGTGTTACACCATTTTTTTTACATTAAAATGTCGTAAGTGGTGTCGAACAACAAAATGTTGTGACATTTGCCTGCCGAACCTTCCTGTACCACTTTCAGAAGTGGAATAAAAACTTGGTCACCTCCCCCAATCTGTATACCAAATTCTCAACCTAACCCCTTCCCTCCTAACATATATCATTATATTACACTACATATATCACTAGAAAATATACAGGGTAATACAGCTTCCCATAACTTCCCATACCTCTTACATCCAGCAATGTCTCCACTGACTTTCTATTTCCTCATCTTCACCATTCAAACCAGACCACCATGATGATTTTTCACCAATCTCTCATCTCTGCAGTTTCCAACTTTTCCATCATCCTCTCACCTTCTGGACAAATCATCCTACCACCCCCAATACTGTGCCCGCTGAGCTCCCCAATATTATACTGCAGAAACAGATAAACCCCCTGATATTAATAGTACCATGCAGATAGTGCCCTTCAATAATTATTGGCATGCAGTGTCCTAAAATAACTGTGCCCAGCAAATAGTGTCCCTAGCACTAATAGTGTAAACATTATGTCCCCCAAAAATAAGTGTTCTAAGCTGATACTGTGCCAGGGTGACCCCACAGTAATAGTGCTCCCAAATGTCCAGATGCAGTGTCCTGAAACACACTGCTTAATATTGTGATTGTGTTTCATGTAAAATGTGCTTGTGCCTGAGTTCCCATAAAGTTGCATAGGGAGGGGGAGGTTCTAACAAACCTCCCAGGGCTGACTCCGCCCTGCTCTCTCTGAAGAGAAGATAAGAAGGAGGACAGTGTGATGTCTGAGGGAGCTGCACCTCAGCAGCCATTTTAGAGAGTTATCAAAACTCCAGAGTTAGGCTACTTTCACACTAGCAGCAGGCCTGATCCGGCAGGTGAAGGGTGCTGCTGGATCAGGACTGCCGCAGCAACATGTGTGGAGCCGGAACCGCGCTCCGGCCCCACACATGTCACACAGTACATACATACACACAGACATACACACATATACACAAACAAATACACATACATACTTACATGCTCCCGGCAGGTCTTCAGAGCGCCGGAGGAGCAGGACGGCTCGCACAGGTGACGATTCCCCACAGCGCCCTCTGCTGGGCCCCTGGTGGAATCGTCATCTGTGCGCGCCGACCTGTCCCTCCGGCGCTCAGAAGACCTGCCGGGGAGCATGTAAGTATGTATGTGTATTTGTATATATATATGTCTGTGTATGTTTATGTGTATGTCTATGTCTGTATGTGTGTATTGTGTGTATGTGGTGACGGATCCGTCATGAACTCCATTGAAAGTCAATGGAGGGCGGATCTGGTTACCATTGTGGTCACACCAGACGGATCCGCCCCCATTGACTTGCATTGGGGGTCATTCCGGATCCATCTTGGTGAGGATGCCTGGACCTGAGAGCAAACCGCAGCATGCTGCGGTTTGTTCTCCGGTCTGAAGACGGGACGGAATGCTTTCAGGAGCATTCTGTTGTCTTCAGTTCAGTTTTGTCCCCATTGACAATGAATGGGGACAAAACTGAAGCGTTTTATTCCGGTATTGAGCCCCTATGACGGAACTCAATACCGGAATTTTAAAACACTAGTGTGAAAGTAGCCTTAGTTCCATGTACCAGCCCATAGAAGGGAAATATTACAGAAGATCCAGGAAACCCAGAGAGGGAGTGAGAATATTGGCAAAGGAAGGTAACTGTCATTTATCAGGCATTAGTCTCCTTTGCATTTGTTGGAGAAATTCCAAGCTACCAGCTGCCCACCATAACCAAAGACCGAAAGGCCACCTGTCAGGAGATAGTATTCCTAGAGAGGATACAGAAGTATATAACTATACAGTACGGCAGAGATAGTACATCCCTCCAGCCTGAAGAAACAAGGGAGAAGGATTTATTGTTATAGAGTAAAACTACCCCATATGCAACATTTGGGAACTAACCTGAACCATTGTAGAAACTGCTTTGCTGTAAATGACTTTTGCGCACGTTGATGACTTTTGGATCAGCTTCAGTAAAGTACTGGGAGTTTGTTAAGAAAACTGGTCTCCTTATTGTGCAAACTCATCACCTGTTTGCACCTAACGGTGCTGGTGTCACGACAACAGGGACCCTGCCTCACGACACAGACCACCAAGGGTACCTCAACCACCATCTGGCAGGAGCCCCTGTACCAACTAGAGGGTGCCCCGAAGGACCTGGTGTCAACCTTCCAATCACTGCACGCCGGCCCAGGGAGCTTCAGAAACGTTAGTACTACTACCCACATTGGCTCACCATCACTACACTCACATATTGCCCCTGCGGCCCGGTTGCTGCACCACCAATAGTAATAACTCTCTGCCAGAGGGCTTTTGATAGTAATAGTGCTTCTCCTACCAGCATATCCCCACTGTGCCCCAGAAGTAATAATGCTGCCATAGTGCCCATACTAGTATTCATGTTCCCCATAGTCCCCCAGTAGTAATGAAGGCCGCCATAATGTCCCCCAGTAGTAATAATTCTCCTTATAATGTGACAGTAGAATAATACCCCCTTAAAATGAGCACCAGTACAAAAAAATGTCCCCTTATATGCGCCAGAACATAAAATACATCCTTATAATGTGTGCCAGTGCAAAAAATGCCACCTAATAATGTGCACTAGTACAAAAATGCCCCTGTTCTGTGTGGCAGTACAAAAAATATCCCCCTCTTAGTGCCCACAGTTGAGCTAATGCCCCCATAGTGCCCCTATAATATGTGCCAGTATAAAATACCCATATATAATGCCAAGTAAATTCCCCTATAGTGCTCCTCTCCCCCTTCCCCATAGTGCCTAAAATACCCCTATATAGTGTCCCCACTAAATGCCCCTATAGTGCCCTCATAATGTGCCAGTGTAAAATGCCCCTACATAGTGCCCCAGTAGATGAGCCCCCCATAATGTGTGCCAGTATAAAATACCCCTATATATTGCCCCAGTAGATGTCCCCATAGTGCTCCTCTTTCCCCCTTCCCCATAGTACCCCTATAATCTGTCACAGTATAAAATCCCCCTATACAGAGCCCCCAGTAGATGCCCTCATAGTGTCCCCCAAAATTTGTCAGTATAAAATACCCCTTCTTAGTGTCCCAGTAGATGCCCCCCATAGTGTACCTCTCCCCTTCCCCATAGTGCTCTCCATAATGTACCAGTATAAAATACCCCTTCTTAGTGCCCCAGTAGATTCCCCCATAGTGTACCTCTCCCCTTTCCCATAGTGCTCTCCATAATATACCAGTATAAAATACCCCTTCTTAGTGCCCCAGTAGATGCCCCCATAGTGTTCCTCTCACCCCTTTCCCATAGTGCCCCCCCATAATGTGTCAGTATAAATACCCCTTCTTAGTGTCCCCAGTAGAATGCCCCCATAGTGTTCCTCTCACCCCTTTCCCATAGTGCCCCCCCATAATGTGTCAGTATAAAATACCCCTTCTTAGTGCCCCTAGATGTCTCCATAGTGCTCCTCTCCTGCATTGTGCCAAATTAAAAAAAAAATAAACACATATGCTTACCTCCATGCGGCTGTCAGTGATACGATGCAGACCTCTTCTAGCCTGTGTCCCACGCTGTACGCTGCCCGGCTCAGGCAGCGCGATGATAATAATGTGCCAGTTTGTGTGCCAGGGCTGCTTTGTAATCCCAGTCCAGCTCTGCCCTACGCCAATCTCATTTCCTGTCCCAGAAGGCGATGAGTAATTGAGAAATTTGACCATTGGAGACAGATTGATGTGTTTGCTGCCAATCTCCCCACAGACCTTTACAAAATGTTCTCACTATTAAAAGGAAATAATAAATACTGGTTTCTACATAATATTAAGGTGGAAGTGACCCACAAAGTGGATGCACTTATGGCTTGCCTAACTGGTCGTTTTTCAATAGTTAATATTCAAAGGTTCGAGTACAGAAATCAGATTATTGTCAAATCAATATTAATAAAAATACATTGGAGAAGAATAGCAATAAAGTAATTATAGTACAAGGGGTTAAACAAAGTCCTTGAATAAAATACAGTACATATGTCCTCCGGGCTGCAGTACACTCTGTGTACAAAGAATATGATGAAAATGGAAAGAGAAGTAATAGGCTTAAATCAGACATGTACACAGGGGTGTTGCTAGGGACTTAAAACATCAGGGGCACGAGCCCAAGGCATATGTCTAGCAAAAAGCCCCCCTGCCCCCTCCAAAAAAAACGGAGGTCCTCCACTCACAGTATACAGTATATGCACTGCTCCTCCACCCACAGTATACGTTATAAGCACAGCTCCTCCACCCACAGTATACGTTATAAGCACAGCTCCTCTAGCCACAGTATACGCTATATGCACCGCTCCTCCACCCACAGTATACAGTACATATGCACAGCTCCTCCACCCATAGTATACAGTATATATGCACAGCTCCTCCACCCATAGTATACAGTATATATGCACAGCTCCTCCACCCACAGTATACAGTACATATGCACCGCTCCTCCACCCACAGTATACAGTATATGCACAGCTCCTCCACCCACAGTATACAGTATATATGCACAGCTCCTCCACCCACAGTATACAGTATATGCACCGCTCCTCCACCCACATATACGCTATATGCACAGCTCCTCCACCCCACAGTATACAGTATATATGCACAGCTCCTTCACCCACAGTATACAGTATATGCACAGCTCCTTCACCCACAGTATACAGTATATATGCACAGCTCCTTCACCACAGTACGTATATGCACAGCTCCTTCACCCACAATATACAGTATATGCACCGCTCCTCCACCCGAAGTATACAGTACATATGCACAGCTCCTCCACCCACAATATACAGTATATGCACGCTCCTCCACCTGAAGTATACAGTATATATGCACAGCTCCTCCACCCACAGTATACATGCTCAGCTACTCCACCCACAGTATACAGTATATGGACATCTCCTACACCCACAGTATATGGACAGCTCCTCCACCCACAGTATACAGTACATATGCACAGCTCCTCCACCTACAGTATACAGTTTATATGCACATCTCCTCCACTCACAGTATATGGACAGCTCCTCCACCCACAGTATATAGTGTATGTATAGCTCCTAGAAGCAGTTTATAGTGTAACACACATTGGCTATAAACAGACATGGATTAAGGTGGACTCATATGTTTCCCTGCATTTCTTGCACTTCTCTGTGCTCCTTCATACTGGCACTGGTTGCTGCTGGGCTGGAAGAGGCAATCTGCAGGTCCTTTTTACTGGTACCAGGGGACAGGACAGGACATAGCAGCTCTGTAATCTTCTAGTCCTGTCTGGGATGCGGTGCTCAGCTGCTAGGCCTGCTTAAGGGCCCCTGAAAACTAGAGGACATTCTTCATAAACTTATACTGAGCCACCAGTGCAGGGGCTGCTGGATCATTTCCCTACACTTTAGGGAATTATACTACTGCCATTAAATGGAGCTGCCTCTGGCTAAACTCATAGGGAGCTGCCTAGCAGCTCCACACTGGTGGCTCAGTGCAGAGCAAAGAGGAAATAAACCTGCTGGCCAGAGGTTCAGGGCCAAATGCTTGTAATCCGGGGCCTAGCGACGCCCCTGCAGTTTGGGTAGATAATGGCTTAGTATTCTGGACTGAGTATCCCAACACAAACACGCTTTCTCTGAGTTGCTTAAAGGCCATTCATTTACTGAGGTGCTAATAGGAAACACTACTGGATATAGTTCAACAGGAATCAATGCATTTCCTTTTTGTTTTCTTAGATACAATTTAAACGGTATGGATACAAACACGATGGGAGCCATAGACAGAACCTAAGACACCAGACCCTGTGGGGTACCTTACAGTAGGGAATTTGGAAAATCCAATTTTATTAAATTTGTCATTGAAGGATGGATAACCGGCTTAGCTGTCGACAGTCTACCTAGAGGTGGTAGAAAGGCGAATAACCTTGCATTTCATTCTAGACAGCTATTGACAGGTTATATTTATGCTGCCATGTGCTGCTTTATAACTCCTGCCTCCCACTGCTGTAGATGTAGCTCTCAATGGTGAAAGTATGTATATGCATTAAGCCTCATTTTAAGAAAATAAAATATTGCAAAATAATTCTGAAAAAAATACGTAACCATTGCAGCCAGGAAGTTTATGTCAGTGTTGGGAAGGATCGGAGCTCAGCGCAGGAAGCGACAGTGGGAAAAGTGTATCAATTCTTTTCTTATTTTACCACATTTAAATGGGCTGCCAAAGTGTTTAACTCAGACAACACATTGAAACTGGCTGACCTGTTGCATGTGTGCTTGGCAGCTGAAGGCAACTGTGTTGGTCCCATAATGTTTGATTCTATCAAAGTGCAGAGGGCGCAGCAGTGGCAGGGAGAGCAAAGCCTCTAGGTGTAACAGCAACACCCCCATTGCTCCTAGGAGCTTATTTACATATATTAAAATATTATTTTTCTCAGCAATGCGGACACATATGAACATGGGACCAACACAGATATCTTCAGCTGCCAAACACACATGTAAAAGGTCAGTCAGTTTCATAGGTACAAATCTGCTGACAGATGTCCTTTAAAGCAGCGATCTAAAACTTGTGATACTCCAGCTGTCGCAGACAGTTGCCTGGCTGTCAGGGCATCCTGGGAGATGCAAGGTTGCAAGAGGTAAAATGCCACAGTTTGGAGACAAACAACGGCCTTAGGCCTCTTTCACACGAGCGTGTCCGGATTTGGTCCGGATGCGTTCAGGAAAATCCGCACGCAATCGCAGTCAGTTTTGACTGCGATTGCGTACGTTCGTTCAGTTTTTTTCCGCGCGGGTGCGAAGCGTTTCAATGCGTTTTTCACGCGCGTGAAAAAAAACTGAATGTTTACAAACAACATCTCTTAGCAACCATCAGTGAATCACGCATTGCATCCGCACTTGTGTGCGGATGCAATGCGTTATTCACGCAGCCCCATTCACTTCAATGGGGACAGGGCTGCGTGAAAAACGCAGAATATAGAACATGCTGCGATTTTCACGCAACGGCGAACTGCTGCGTGAAAAACATCGCTCATGTGAAAAGCCCCATTGAAATGAATGGGTCAGGATTCAGTGCTGGTGCAATGCGTTCGCATCACGCATTGCACCCACGCGGAAACATCGCCCGTGTGAAAGGGGCCTTAGAGCATTGCAGAAACAAAAGACAAAGTTAGGGTGGGTTCACATCACGTTTTATGCCTCCATTTGACACATACGTTACGAAAAAAAGGATACAAAAATGCAACACGTTCTTGTATCCTGCATAGTCTGGTAAAAAAAAAAAAGGATACTTTGTTTTTTTTACAGTGGAATTCTATGGTGAATGGAGGCCACTGTATGGCATCAGTCTGAGGAATCTGTTTAACCCTTTCACTCCCGGAGGTTTTTTCGGTCATGCATTTTCGTTTTGCGCTCCCTGCATTCAAACAGCCATAACTCTTTTATTTTTCTGTTCACATAGCTGTATGAGGGCTTGTTTTTTGCGGGACAAGTTGTACTTTCTAACGCCACCATTTAATATTGCATATGGTGTAGTGGGAAGTGGGAAAAAAATTCCAAACCGGGTGAAATTGCAAAGAAAACGCTATTCCGCTACAGTTCTACGGGTTTCTTATTTACAGAGTTCGATGTGCATTAAAACTGATCCATTACTTTCATTCTACTGGTCAGTACGAATCCGGCAATACCTAATATGTATAGTTTTTCCTGCGTTTTCATAGTGATAAAATAATTAGAAAGGTGCCCCTTTTTTTTTTTTTCCCTTGTCAAATCTTGACCCCTATAACTTTTTGGTATTTATGTGTACAGAGCTGTATGGGGGCTCATTTTATGCGGGACGATCTGAAGTTTTTATTGATATCATTCTGGGGTGTGTATGACTTTTTGATCACTTTTTATTTAATTTTTTTAGAAAAAAAGGGACAAAAAACGGCAAATCGCCATTTGGACGCTTTTGTTCCGCCACACAATTCGCCGTATTGGAATTTTTTTTTTATATTTTAAAAGTACAGGCGTTTTCGGTCACAGTGATACCCATGATGTCTATATTTATTGTTATTTAGGTATTTATTTTTTAATTATACGGAAAGGGGGGTGATTTGAACTTTTATATCTTTTTTATTTTTTATATATTTTTTAACATTTTTTTTAATTTTTGTTTTACTATTTGAAAGCTCATATATGGGCTTATATATTGTGGCTTTTTTTTTTCTTTATGAGCAATCAGGGATTTTCTAGACTCAGAAATCCATGAATTGCTCATTTCTTATCCTGGCCTGCCATCTAGTGGCCATAAGAATTGCACTTTGAAAACTGTAATCCTCACCAGCGAGGATTACAGTTTCATACGGTGTACAGACACCCCGATTGGCCACACGGGGTGTCTGTACACCACCCGGAAGCGAACGCTTCCGGGTTCAGACGAAACTAGATGCCGTGATCACGTGTGATCACGGCATCTAGACGCCCAGGAAGACGCCGCCGATGGCGGTAAGTAGCTGCAAGTCTCTGCTGTTAGAAACAGCAGAGACTTGCCGGCCATGACGCCCGCCGCACTTGCGAGCGGGCGCCATGTGCCCGCATCGCCCCAGCGCCGCACATGTACGGCGCTGGGAGTGTAAGTGTTAACGTATTTTTGTATATGTTAAAAGGATGGGAAAAACGTGATGTGAACTGACCCTTACACCCCAACACATCCTGTAAAATGAAGTGGATGCGCAGGTGTGCATTGCCATGGCTGGAAACACAAAAGTAAAGGCAAACAATGCAAGAAAACTCTGCAAACATAGAATTTATGAACGAAAGCCATATTTACTATATAAAATGAATGTGAGGTACTTAGCAAATATATTTTGATCAAAATCATGTGTGCCCCTATACCACATCAAGGTGACCTCTTTTGGATGGGAACCTACTCTGTATGACACCTCTCCTTGTGCTAGCTGACCTTAAATCAGTTCAGGGAGAACAGGCTTCAAGCATACCTGAGTTTTTATAAAATGTTTGCATAATGGCTGTGCTTCTTTGTACAATCAGCAGGTCTTTTTGGGCTTCTCTAATGAATTTTTCAGCCTAATTATTTCCTGTTTCAGCTGAACAGCAAGATGCATTTCTCCCACAAGCAGGGGTGTATCCCTTCTGTGGAATCTACCAGCATTGTACCGCTCTGACATCCTTTCCTTGACTTTCTACTATGTTTTCAGCTTGGACGCTCAATGAACAGATAAGGATACTTTCACATCTGTAGCACTGCAATCTGGCCGTCACTTCCAGCAGAGAATGCGAGGAATCGGCCAAACAGAAACTGTAGCATGCAGAGCTGCAGTTTTGCTGGATTACGACTGGATCTCGACCGGACCCCATTATACTGCAGCTATATACTGCACTAATTAAAATCAGCCTGTGGGAAAGATGGGTTTCTTAGATGTACACAATCAAGATGGAGGCAGCCGCACCTCCCAAATGGAGACAGCCACATCTGCCTTAAAGTATTCTCAGAAATTCACTACAGCTTGCCTACAAGATCTACTAGAATCTACAAGGGTGTGAGCTCTCAAATTTAAGATGTACATCTTGAGCCCCTGGGCAACCAGAATGTGATGTTTGTGTGCTGCTGCAGCAGCTGCATCTTTACCCTCAGTAGAAATAATTTGTTACGAATTAAATATTTAACAGATTTTCGCTTATTTAGCCAGATAGTAACATCAGCACGTATCTGTGTGGTCACATTGCCGGTATAAATAAAATATATGTTTACTTGCTATTATTTTATTCATGAAGCTGCAGCGAGTTACTGTTTGCCTTGATAAAGACACTGGAGCAGGTTTACCAATAGTTTTGCACTTTGCACTGTCTAAGAATATGAATCACAGTCAAATTTACTACTCTGGCAAATTAACCATTATAAATTTGGAGTATGTTAAATACTGAGCCAGATTTACGTCAGAATTCTGACTGTGCGCCAAAAATTTGTCAGTGTATCAGAAAAATTGTCAGAGTTTCAGAATACTGTCTAACAGCAAGACAGAGTAAATGTAGACAGACAGTCTTAAACTGCGCCAGATTTATCACAGTAGCAGATGCTGGCTGATAAATCTGGCACAAAACAGGCGTATCTTTAGACGATCTAGTATAGTAGTTTAACAGCAAAAATGTGCCAAAATTTTGGTGTATTTTTTGGGTCACTGTGGCGCATTTCATCCATGCCCCTTTTCCCATAAAACCGAGCTCCCTTGTCAAATGAGACGTAAAAAGGTTAGAAAAGTGTGTAAAACAGTTGAGAATGTATGCCATTATGGCGCATTTACAATTGTAAATCTGCTCCAGTGTGTAGGTATGTGTGTGTGTGTATATATATATAGATATATATATATATATTGTGAGAAGGTGACAGGTAAAATACTGAAGGGTCGCTATATCTCCCCCAGGTTCCTGACGTATGTGTGGTGAGTGAGGTTAGAACTAAAGCCGGTCGGTAGCAAAACCTCAGCTGTGAGAAGGCATTTCTATATTAACCCCTTCTCATCCCATCAGAGAAAGAGCCTTCAGGCACATCAACAGTGGATCTAGGCCTCATTATAGCCTAAAGCCTGTACCAGACCTGAGTCCTGGGAGTTGACTGTGGAAGAGTGGAGGAGTCAGGTTCGGTCTTCAGACGGTCTGCTGGTGAGAGACCAGAGCTACTGTTGCTGTCGTTTTTGCCTTTTTATGTTCCCCTTTTGGCCTGAAGGAAGGCTTGTTTTGTTTGGTCTGTGTTTGCTAAAATAAACAAACCAGGGCTAAAAACCTCTGTTTTACACCTGCAATTTTGTGTTTGTCTCTGACTGTCTGGGTCCACAGCAGCTACCTCTGAGCTTACATCCCCCACAATATACAGTACAGACCAAAAGTTTGGACACACCTTCTCATTCAAAGAGTTTTCTGTATTTTCATGACTATGAAAATTGTAGATTCACACTGAAGGCATCAAAACTATGAATTAACCCTTTCCCGACCAGCGCCGTACATGTAATGCGCTGGGGCGGTGTGGGGACA
>ONZH01007200.1:0-47362 GCA_900303285.1 Rhinella marina
TTTTGTTTTTTTGGGAACGTGACGTGCAGGAACTATGGTAGAACTGACTGACACCCTGTTAACGGTGGCTATTTAGTCTGCGACCCAGACAAATGTCGCACAGAGAGTTTTCTGGATCAAGCGGTAGATGATATTGGTAGCAAATGACTTGGTTGTATTGTGTGACGTACAGAAAGTGTCACCTGGACAGTATATACGGATGGGAGCGAATGTGCTGAATTGTGACACACAGAAAGGTTACACAAAGCTGAGTAAAATGGATTTGTATCACTGAGCTAAAACAACTGAAAAAATAATTTTCTTTTTATATTTGTTTTTTTATATTTTTTTTACAATTTGTTTTTTGGGAACGTAACGTGCAGGAACTATGGTAGGACTGACTGACACCCTGTTAACGGTGGCTATTTAGTCTGCGACCCAGACAAATGTCGCACAGAGAGTTTTCTGGATCAAGCGGTAGATGATATTGGTAGCAAATGACTTGGTTGTATTGTGTGACGTACAGAAAGTGTCACCTGGACAGTATATACGGATTGGAGCGAATGTGCTGAACTGTGACACACAGAAAGGTTACACAAAGCTGAGTAAAATGGATTTGTATCACTGAGCTAAAACAACTGAAAAAATATTTTTTTTTTATATTTGTTTTTTATATTTTTTTTACAATTTTGTTTTTTTGGGAACGTAACGTGCAGGAACTATGGTAGGACTGACTGACACCCTGTTAACGGTGGCTATTTAGTCTGCGACCCAGACAAATGTCGCACAGAGAGTTTCTGGATCAAGCGGTAGATGATATTGGTAGCAAATGACTTGGTTGTATTGTGTGACATACAGAAAGTGTCACCTGGACAGTATATACAGATGGGAGCGAATGTGCTGAACTGTGACACACAGAAAAGGTTACACAAAGCTGAGTAAAATGGATTTGTATCACTGAGCTAAAACAACTGAAAAATAATTTTTTTTTTATATTTGTTTTTTTATATTTTTTTTACAATTTTTGTTTTTTTGGGAACGTAACGTGCAGGAACTATGGTAGGACTGACTGACACCCTGTTAACGGTGGCTATTTAGTCTGCGACCCAGACAAATGTCCGCACAGAGAGTTTTCTGGACCAAGCGGTAGATGATATTGGTAGCAAATGACTTGGTTGTATTGTGTGACGTACAGAAAGTGTCACCTGGACAGTATATACGGATGGAGCAAATGTGCTGAACTGTGACACACAAGAAAGGTTACACAAAGCTGAGTAAAATGGATTTGTATCACTGAGCTAAAACAACTGAAAAAATAATTATTTTTTATATTTGTTTTTTTATATTTTTTTACAATTTTGTTTTTTTGGGAACGTAACGTGCAGGAACTATGGTAGGACTGACTGACACCCTGTTAACGGTGGCTATTTAGTCTGCGACCCAGACAAATGTCGCACAGAGAGTTTCTGGATCAAGCGGTAGATGATATTGGTAGCAAATGACTTGGTTGTATTGTGTGACGTACAGAAAGTGTCACCTGGACAGTATATACGGATGGGAGCGAATGTGCTGAACTGTGACACACAGAAAGGTTACACAAAGCTGAGTAAAATGGATTTGTATCACTGAGCTAAAACAACTGAAAAATAAATTTTTTTATATTTGTTTTTTTATATTTTTTTTACAATTTTGTTTTTTTGGGAACGTAACGTGCAGGAACTATGGTAGGACTGACTGACACCCTGTTAACGGTGGCTATTTAGTCTGCGACCCAGACAAATTTCGCACAGAGAGTTTTCTGGATCAAGCGGTAGATGATATTGGTAGCAAATGACTTGGTTGTATTGTGTGACGTACAGAAAGTGTCACCTGGACAGTATATACGGATGGGAGCGAATGTGCTGAACTGTGACACACAGAAAGGTTACACACAGCTGAGTAAAATGGATTTGTATCACTGAGCTAAAACAACTGAAAAAATAATTTTTTTTTTTATATTTTGTTTTTTTGGGAACGTGACGTGCAAGAACTATGGTAGAACTCACTGACACCCTGTTAACAGTGGCTATTTAGTCTGCGACCCAGACAAATGTCGCGCAGAGAGTTTTCTGGATCAAGCGGTAGATGATATTGGTAGCAAATGACTTGGTTGTATTGTGTGACGTACAGAAAGTGTCACCTGGACAGTATATACGGATGGGAGCTAGTGTACTGAACTGTGACACACAGAAAGGTTACACGCAGCTGAGTAAAATGGAATTGTATCACTGAGCTAAAACAACTGAAAAAACAATTTTTTTTTTTATATTTTGTTTTTTTGGGAACGTAACGTGCAGGAACTATGGTAGGACTGACTGACACCCTGTTAACGGTGACTATTTAGTCTGCGACCCAGACAAATGTCGCACAGAGAGTTTTCTGGATCAAGCTGTAGATGATATTGGTAGCAAATGACTTGGTTGTATTCTGTGACGTACAGAAAGTGTCACCTGGACAGTATATATGGATTGGAGTGAGTCAGTGCTGAACTGTGACACACAGAATGGTTCCACAGTGCTGTGTGCAATGGATTTGTATCACTGAGATAGAACAATAAAAAAAAACAGGGTTAGATATGGCGATAGCTGCACTACTAGTGCCAGCCAGCCAAGTGACAAAAAAATAAAATAAAATGTCTTCTAGCCCTTAGAAGGGCTGTTGGGTTCTTTGTGGGTGATCCCTGCCTAACAGACAATTAAATGCAGGCCCTAACACTGTCCCTGAAAGGCAGCAGCTCTATCCCTAACGACATCCAGACGGCATCTGAGCCAAGCACCGCGGCCAGTCGGTAGTATATTGCAGGGTCACCTGATCAGGCCAGCCAACCCCTGCTATCGACATGTAAGGGCCCCACGTGATGCTGGGTGGTACGCAGAGTCTCCTGGCTTGTGATTGGCTGTGTTTTTAGGCGCCAAAAAAGCACGATGCGGAAGTTGCCATTTCCTCGAGCATGGCGAGATACTCGTCCGAGCAGCGTGCACTTACGAGTACCCTAATACTCGAACGAGCACCAAGCTCGGACGAGTATGCTCGCTCATCTCTAGTTATAAGGATTCTGTCCTGCCGACATAGTCACTGTAAATAACGTATTTCTTTCCCATTTCAAAATTAGCGACAACAAGGTGGACCACCTAGCCTATTGGCAGCTCTCCTAATGGGATGAATATTTTCAGCCAGTATTTTCAGCCAACAATAATATTGCACTACAGAAGTACATCCAGGCCCTTCTTGAACTCTTTGCCGTGAATTTGCCATCACCAACTCCTCAGGCAGAGAGTTTGATAGTCTCACTACTCTTACAGTAAAGAACCCACTTCTATGTTGATATACTGTAGAAACCTTCTTTCTTCTAGAAGTAGATGATGTCCCCTTGTCATAGTCATGATATATTAATATACTGTATAGTTATTAGATTTCCTCTCAGTCGTCTTTTTTTCTAAACTAAATAACGTTAATTTTGATAATCTTTCTGGGTACTGTAGTCCACCCATTCCAGTTATTACTTTAGTTGCCCGCTATGTTTTTCTTATGCATGGGTGCTCCAAATACGGTTTAGTGATTTGTAAAGTGGTAAAACTATTCATTGCATGCCGGTTGGCATCACAAGAGGTAGCATTTAGTCTAGGTTACCATACAAATATGGTGATCTTGTTGTTGTGCATGGGCATAAATGATTTTGATCAAACTGTATTTGCTAAGTACCTCACACTTATTCATATAGTAAGTATAATATTAGTTCATATATTCTGTTTGCAGAGTGCTATTGCATTGTGTTTGATCAAGCCTCAAATCTATCCAGATCCATCTGTAGCAGTGTACTGTCCTCTTCTGTGTTAATTATTTTACACAGTTTAATATCGTCAGCAAAAATTGATATTTTACTGTGCAAGCCTTCTACAAGATCATTAATAAATACCTTGAAGAGAATAGGGCCCAGTACTGACCCCTGTGGTACCCCATTAGTGACCCAATCTGAGTGTGTACCGTTAATAGCCACTCTCTGTTTTTTCATCACTGAGCCAGTTACTTACCCACATACAGAAATTTTCTCCCAGTCCAAGCATTCTCATTTCATGTATTAACCTTTTATGTCGCACAGTATCAAATGCTTTGGAGAGGTCAAAATAAATGAAATTCATTAACTCACACCAGTCCAGTCTAGAACTTAGGTCCTCAAAGAAACTGTTTAGTTTGACATGACCAATCCCTCATAAACCCGTTATTATATGCTCATTTCCTTTGAGATACCAGACCCTGTCATTATGGAGTCCTTAAATATTAGAAATAAAGGTGTGTCTATTTCTTTACTTAATTTTCTTAGACTACGGGGAGTGGAGGAAAAAAATTTAAAGGGGTTCTGCAGTTTTTCAAATATAACTGGTAAAAAGGTTAAACCTTAAATTGTTGGCCCTTTAAAGAGTAATGAGGGAGAAGTTGTAGGGGGGGATGAGGAGAAAGTGAATTCATTAAAGGGGTTCTGCAGTTTTTCAAACTGATGATCTATCCTCTGGGGCTAAGCTCCGTTCACATGAATGGAGCTTAGCCGCGCCCAGGCCAGTGATAGTAGTCGTGACGTCACTGACCTGCAGTAAACACAGAGAAGGCCGTGGCGCTCCTGCAGCGCCGCTGCCTTCTCAAACAGCTGATCGGCTGGGGTCCCGGGTGTCGGACCCCCGCCAATCAGATGGTGATGGTCTATCCAGAGGATAGATCATCAGTTTGAAAAACTGCAGAACCCCTTTAATGAATTCACTTTCTCCTCATCCCCCCCCTACAACTTCTCCCTCATTACTCTTTAAAGGGCCAACAATTTAAGGTTTAACCTTTTTACCAGTTATATATTTGAAGAAGATTTTAGGGTTAGTTTTATTCTCTTTGGCAATGATTAGTATTGAGCAAAGCATTCAAAGCAGAATTCAGTCTGAAGTTTGGGAAAACTTTGATTCGCAACAAATCCAAATTACCTCATGCTTCATGGTAACAAATCAGTTTTTTCCAAAACAGTGGCTGCCAGTGTGCCAACCAATACCATCCAGTCTGCACTCATTAGGTTATAATGAAGACCATGTTCATCTTTTACTGGCTTTACTTCTTCCAAATCATCCATCGAAGTCTCCATGTCCTTGAAAAGTCAGCAAGATGCAGAGAGATGAGGAGCTGTGTGTTTCTCATGACATATTCTCATCGATATTAGATGATGTCTTATGATAAGATTATGTGGAAAAGGAGGAAAAGCAGATGGCAGGCGAGGGGCTCCCACCTGTAGGGCAGGAGGGCTCTGGGGTTGGAGGTGGGTATGCCACAGCTGATTTGCTGTCAAATACCCTGCAGGAGATTGCAGGCAAGAACAGCAATAATATGCATATTGTCCCCCCACGTAACCAGCCAAACCCCATACCAGCGGCAGCCCCATTTAAAAGTGAATTAAAGGTGCCACATGGCCATTAACAATGAAGACCGACTATACAATGCAGTCTTCATTACTACTACTCCATGTGGCCATACCCTAAGGCAGAGTGGCCTGGGTATACCTGATTTATAATGATTTGTGACAAATTAATTCGGAACGAGTCAAATTTCTTGGCGAACTTTGGCAAAGTTATAGAATAGAACCTTTCAAAACTTTACTCATCTCTAGAAATGAGCCTCTCTGTCTCCAGAAATGTGTTAGAGGTCTTTGTATCATCTTAAGATACATTTACCATAAGATGGTCAGATTTATAACATTCTAACCCTTCTTGAATATAAGGAATATTTGTAGTTGCTGAGAATATAAAACAATAGTAACATAGTAACATAGTTTATGAGGCAGAAAAAAGACATCCGTCTATCAAGTTCAGCCTGTTATCTAGTTGATCCAGAGGAAGGCAAAAAAAACCCAAGAGGTAGAAGCCAATTTTCTCCACTTTAAGGGGAAAAAATTCCTTCCCGACTCCAATCAGGCAATCAGAATAACTCCCTGGATCAACGACCCATCTCTAAAAGCTATAGCCTGTAATATTATTACACTCCAGAAATACATCCAGGCCCATCTTCAACTCTTTTAGTGAACTTACCATCACCACCTCCTCAGGCAGAGAGTTCTATAGTCTCACTGCTCTTACCGTAAAGAATCCTCTTCTATGTTTGTGTATAAATCTTTTTTCCTCCAGACGCAGAGGATGTCCCCTCGTCACAGTCATAGTCCTGGGGATAAATAGATCATGGGAGAGATCTCTGTACTGACCCCTGATATATTTATACATAGTTATTAGATCTCCCCTTAGTCATCTTTTTTTCTAAAGTGAATAACCCTAATTTTGTAATAATCTTTCGGGGTACTGTAGTCCACCGATTCCAGTAATTACTTTAGTTGCCCTTCTCTGAACCCTCTCCAGCTCTGCTATGTTTACCTTGTTCACAGGAGCCCAGAACTATACACCGTACTCCATGTGTGGTCTGACTAGTGGTTTGTAAAGTGGCAGGACTATGTTCTCATCATGGGCATCTATGCCCCTTTTGATACAACCCATTTTCTTATTGGTCTTGGCAGCAGCTGCCTGACACTGGTTTCAACAGCTTAGTTTGCTGTTCACTAAAATTTCTAAGTCCTTTTCCATGTCAGTGTTACCCAGTGTTTTACCATTTAGTATGTACTGGTGACTTGCATTATTCCTTCCCATGTGCATAACCTTACATTTGTCTGTGTTAAACCTTATCTGCCACTTCTCTGTCCAAACCTCCAATCTATCCAGAACCATCTGTAGCAGTGTACTGCCCTCTTCTGTGTTAATTACTTTACACAGTTTAGTGTCATCTGCAAATTGATATTTTACTGTGCAAGACTTCTACAAGATCATTAATAAATATATTGAAGAGAATAGGGCCCAACACTGACCCCTGTGGTACCCCACTAGTGACAGTGACCCAATCTGAGTATGTGCTGTTAATAACCACCCTCTGTTTTCTATCACTGAGCCACTTACTTACCCACATACAGACATTTTCTACCAGTCCAAGCATTCTCATTGTATATACTAACCTTTTATGTGGTACAGTGTCAAATATATACAACATCCATTGATTCGCCGTGGTCAAGTCTAGAACTTACCTCCTCATAGAAACTGATTAAATTAGTTTGACATGACCGATCCCTCATGAAGCCATGCTGATATGGCGTTATTTGCTTATTTTCCTTAAGGTACTCCAAGATAGCATTTCTCAGAAAACCTTCAACAATTTACCCACAACAGACGTTAAACTTACCGGCCTATAATTTCCGGGTTCTGTTTTTGGACCCTTTTTGAATATTGGCACCACATTTGCTATGCGCCAATCCTGTGGAACTCTCCCTGTCAGTATAGAGTCCTTAAATATCAGAAATAAGGGTCTGGCTATGTCATTCTTAGGATACGGGATGCATGCCATCCAGTCCTGGCGATTTGTCTATTTTAAACTTTTTAAGGCGCCCCTGTACTTCTTCCTGGGTCAGACAGAGCACTTTTAATAGGGAATTTACTTTTAAATTCTGCATTTTATCTGACAGTTTATTTTCCTCAGTGAATACAGTGGAGAAAAAAAATATTTAGTAGCTTTGCTTTCTTCTCATTGCTCTCTGCAACTCCCCCCTCATTACTCTGTAAAGGGCCGACACTTTCAGATTTATACTCTTTAACATTTATATAATTGAAGAATATTTTAGGGTTAGTTTTACTCTCTTTGGCAATTAATGTCTTGGTCTCTAGTTTGGCTTCTTTTATTTGTCTTTTACATATTCAATTTTTTTCCTTATAGTTTTCCAATGCTTCCTCGCTACCCTCCTGTTTTAGTATCTATTGTCTAAAGCTTTATAATCTTTCTTATAATTGATAGCCATAGCAGTTGACTAGTACAGTCAAGCCAAAATACTCCCAGAAACTGACATAAAGTGACCCCCTGAGCCAGCTACAACAGTTCAATTAATACCTACTTTTAACTCTCATTACCCCAGTGTTGACCTTTCTCCTCCTGTAGTGGTTACATCTGAGGATCAGCCCACCAGAGTTCAGCACATGAGTAACATGATGGATAAGTGGCGGAGATATGGCCCTTCTCCCACTGGGTTATTGTTACACATTGGTTACAAATTTCATAAGTGAGCCCACCACTACCCCACTCTCCCCTTCAGCTCGCTCACCATTTTCCCTACGGCTAAAGTGGTTCTGTTCTCAAGCCAGTATTACAAACATCATTTACACATACATCAATAGAAATTTTCAGACTGAGGGAAAGTAAGAATTCACCAGTTTAAAAAGATACATCCCTATTTAGAAAGTTCTAAAACGTAAAGCTCTAATGGTAGAAAAATGGCACAAAACTATAATGATATTGTTCTTTTGTACAGTATCTCCAACATTTGTGGCTAAAAAAGGCTCCTTTTGAAAAATGGAGTATGACTGGATCAACGTGCCTCCTATATTATTCAATTAGTCTGGTTAGAGCAGGTTTAGGCTATGTTTACAGGCAGGAGATTCGTTACAGAAATCTCTGTTACTGAAAATCATTTCAATTCATCTAAATGAGGACGTTATGAAAAAAAGGCACATGGATTTCTGCAAGCCCCATTCAGATGATTCAGACAGTCGCAAACATTTTTGCAACAAATCTGCCATGTTTGAATATACCGTTATATGGTTTACAAAATAATTGATCAGAAAACTTATTGACTTCAAAAACATACAGTATATGACAGATCTATAGTGATAATGTAATAAACAGATTAGATCATTTTTGTACAAACGTAAAAAGTCCTAAGAACGTAAAAATGTTAGCCTGTTGGTCATCCCTTAGTGTAAAATCTTACATCTGTAAATCTTAAATCTGTAAATTCTGTTTATGGATATCAATCTAAAAGATGCTGAAATCCCCCCAACATATAGGGGTCATTTATGCGACTTTTCCCCGCTCACGTCAGGTTGATAAAAGGGGAAGTGGCATGGGCAGGAAAGGGGAGGGGCCATCTCATTCATAATTTTCTATGCCTATTTTAGGGAGCAAGGGAGCTGGCTTACATTTAGACCGGTGCTCGATACACCGAAGTTATGTAGAGGCTGGCGCCTCTTCATAACTTTAACGAATTCACCACCAGCTCAGGGGCTTATCAAGACCGGCATCTAAAGCTCAATAAGAAAATAAGGTTTATGTAAAGGTTTTTTTCATGTGGACATAGTAAAATGTATTAATGTGTTCATTTTATGTGTATGACCACCACAGGCACCAGATAGTCTGCAGATCTTACCCAATTCAGCTTCTTGCTCTTTCTTTTTCAATTCCATCACCGTTATCCATTTACTTTGTTTGAATTAAGATCAGATTATGGCATTAATAGTATAGTATTGATTTCCACACATGGTCAAAAATGAATATTAAAAAAAAAAACTTTACATGGGTTTCTTTTACCTTCTTATTTGACTTATGTTACATTAAAAATACATCAGGTAATGATAATGTTCAGATGTGAAACTCATGAAAAGTTGTGAAACTACTCTAGGCCCCGCAATTGCAATTTACAACTGGAAAAAGCTTGATCCATCATTGTAAGGTAGGACAATTACTTAGGCTACTTTCACACTAGCGTTTTTAAATTCCGGTATTGAGTTGCATGCTGCGGTTTTCTCTCCGGTCCAGGCATCCGCACCAAGACGGATCCAGAATGACCCCCAATGCAAGTCAATGGGGACGGATCCGTTTGGTGTGACCAACATGGTAAAAGGATCCGCCCTCCATTGACTTTCAATGGAGTTCAGGACGGATCCGTCACCACATACATACAGACAGACAGACATACATACATACATACATACATACACACATACACATACACACAAACACATACATACTCTATGTCCCTGCGGCAGTCCGGATCCGACGGCACCCTTCACCTGCCGGATCCGGACTGCCGCTAGTACGAAAGAGGCCTTAAATGGCCAAAAACATTTCATGGCCTACCCAACAGATCCAGTGCCCCAGAGTTGGAGATGGAATACTATATAACATTTCTACATAATTTATTTACTGCTAATGTACGAGTTACAAAATACCATCTCAGTAGCTTCTCTTTGCCTATGTTATGCTACTAATGACAGTTCCCATTGTATTCAGGTAAAAATGTCATAGCCTTTTTAACAGACATGCATCACTAATTTGGTTAAAGCGCCTTCACCCTACTAATGGCTGATTAGCTAGCTATTAAGATCCAGTGACATTCTCTGAGCAAGATGTGCAATGAAGAGTAAGAAATAGAACTCACACGTGAAGCAAACCACTATGTGCAAAAGCCATATTTCGAGGAAAAGAAATGTTCAAAAGACAGCAAGGAAATACAGTGATTACTGGACTTTTCTAGACATCGTCACACTTGCTGTAAGTTAAGTATGAAGTAACTAGTAAACAGCTGACTAGTTCTTGTAGATGACCTCTTCATATTTCCACTTTTCAGAAGTTAAAGGGGCTTCCAGTAAACATTGACGACCAATCGGTCTGACACCCGGATCCCACACCGATCATCTATTCTCAACAGCTGCCAGCACTGGAGAAAACACAGTGGATGTAGCCGGACGCAGAAAGCTTTGTCCACTGTGTAGTTGCTATTTTGGCAGCTAGCTAAACTCCCATGCTAGTGAATGCTTGCTCCTTCCACTGTTTTTCCAACACCAGTGGCTGCTGAAGACAGCAGAGCAGTGGGGTAGTGGGTGTCCAACCCCACCAATCTGATATTGGTCATCAATATTTAGAACCTGGACAACCTCTCTAATTGAAGAAAGCAAAAACTACTGTTACACCAGGTTCACATACCACGTTATAATTGACAATAAAACATGGGTCCCAAGCCTTTTGGTTGTAGATTCAAAGCTTATTATATACTGTACTTTCCATCATGTGTCTCATGTGTCAAGTGTCTCAGTGATTTATCACGGTAGTTTCATGAATGCAAATAGTTACAAAAAAACAATACTAGGAGACAGTACATATGCTGTGCTACACGGCAGCCCTAATGCAGTTGTTCAGGGAGCTTTGTTAAGTGTCCATTCCAGAAAAAGGATAGCAGGGACAACTCATGGAGGATCCATATTCAAACTTTTGCATGATATCACCAACTTTCTATACAGAAATGTATGCCTGTAATCAGGGGGGCACCCAGGAATTTTTTCTAGGGGGGGTCCGAAAAGTAGAAAATGCGGCGCGCATAGCTCGCTGTGCCGATTTTTTCGCCCCACCCATTCCCTAAAGCCTGTAGCGGAAGAGTAAATGCGCCGCGCAAAAAATTAGGCCCCAACCATTATTATAAGCCCCTCCTAAATATAATAGGCCACTCCCAACAAACACTGTACAGGTGAAATGATATCATTGAGGCCCGGCTCTACACATCATACAGAGGGGAGGGCGGGTCCTGGCAGCAATGCCTGCTTCATATTATACAATAAACAACAGCAGGCTACATACAGCCAGGAAGCTCCTCCGCTCTCCCCCCTCCCCAGATCCTGCTCAAGGCCTCTGGTCCCCCCCCCCCACATCTTCCACCCACCTATGGCCTGCTACCCCCCTTGGTTATCCTCACCTAGCTCTGATTACTCCTTCTGCCAGAGCATCTCCTCTCCTACACAGCGCCCCATACCTCTTACATCCAGTGATGTCTCCTCTGATGTAGATGTTCTATTTCCTCATCTTCTCCATTCAGACCAAACCGCCATGAAGATTTTTCAGCCATCTCTGACAAACAGACATTAGTTTCTCACATTTGCATCATCTTCACATCTTCTGAACACCTCATCCTGCCACACCCAATACTGTCCCCGCTGTACTCCCCCATACTATACTGCAGAAACTGTCCCCTGAAAAATACTACTACCACACAAATGGTGCTCTCTTCAATAATTATTGGCACACAGTGCTCAAAAAAATAACTGCGCCCAGACACTAATAGTATACAAATAATGTCCCCCAAAAATAATTGTGCGAAGCTGATACTATGCCAGGGTGCCCCCCCAAAGTAACAGTCCTCCCCAAAATCCCACCTATAGAAATAATTCTCTGCCAGAGCACACTTAGTAGTAATAATGTCTCCATAGTGCCCATACTAGTAATCATGTTCCCCATAGCCCCCCAGTAGTAGGAAAGCTCACCATAATACCCCGCTTAGTGCCCGCAGTTGAGCTAATGTCCCCATAATGTATACCAGTATAAAATACCCCTATATAGTGCCCCAGTAAATGCCCCCATAGTGCTCCTCTCCCCCATAGTGTCCACCATAATATGCCAATAAAAAATGCCCCTTTTTACTACCCCCAGCAGATCTCCCTATAGTGCTCCTCTCCCCCATAATGTGCCAGTAAAAATTGCCCCCTTAGTGCCAGATGCCATAGTGCCTCTATAATGTACCAGTAAAAAAATGCCCCTTTAGAGCCACCCAGGGGCGTACATAGAAATCATTGGGCCCCATAGCAAGAATCTGAATTGGGCCCCCTAACCCCGCCCAGTACAACCCCTGGCCCATCCCACCTCCCGCCCTGGCTCCTCCCCTGACACCCCCCCATTTGCTCCAAAAGGAAAGGCTGTAGGAACAAAACCCGTAAAACGGAGGAGGAATTGCATTTTTTTTCCAATTCCTCCTCATCTGGAATTTTTTTCTGCTTACCACTACATTGTATGGGGCACTGGGGCAGCCACAAGGAGGCGTTATACCGTATGGGGGCAGCCACAAGGAGATGTTATACTGTATGGGGGCAGCCACAAGGAGACGTTATACTGTATGGGGGCAGACACATGGAGATGTTATACTGTATGGGGGCAGCTACAATGAGATGTTATACTGTATGGGGGCAGCCACAAGGAGACATTATACTGTATGGGGGCAGCCACAAGGAGACGTTATACTGTATGGGGGCAGCCACAAGGAGATGTTATACTGTATGGGGGCAGCCACAAGGAGAGGTTATACTGTATGGGGCCCACAAGGAGACGCTATACTGTATGGGGCCCACAAGGAGACATGGGCCTGTATGGAAGCCACAAGGAGACGTTATACTGTATGGGGGCAGCTACAAGGGGACAGTATACCGTATGTGGGCACTGGGGCAACTACAAGGAGATGTTATACTGTGTGGGGCAGCTCAGCAGCCACAAGGAGACATACTGTATGGGGTCAGCAGCCACAAGGAGACATACTGTATGGGGTCAGCAGCCACAAGGAGACATACTGTATGGGGTCAGCAGTCACAAGGAGACATACTGTATGGGGTCAGCAGCCACAAGGAGACATACTGTATGGGGTCAGCAGCCACAAGGAGACATACTGTATGGGGTCAGCAGCCACAAGGAGACATTATACTGACATTTGGACAAAAATGTCTTGTGGCCACCTGCCAGTGCCACCATACAATAATGTCTTCTTGTTGATCATGTCATGTATGGGGGAGGGATGGCCTCATGATTCCTGCTGGCTGCTAGAATATAATAGTATACATACATGGGGTCATCAGCGACAAATGGCATCAGTGACATTTTACCTTTATTCTGGGCTGGTAGTGATTGTAATATATATATTAGGGCCTCTCCGCTGGCAAAGTTGTGAATTCTGTGGGCTCTGAATGGGACTTGGTGCGGTCCGGGATTAACGTGAGATACTTTCCCGCCGCTTGCGCCGATACTGCGCTGCCTGGCGTCCTCTGATTCAGACGTTGGGGGCGGAGCCTGAATTATGCGAGCTGACGAGGAGGATCGGCACCAACTGGTATACAGCAGGGGCAGGAGACGCATAGAAGCGGTCTTAGAAGCAGTCATGCGCGCTGACCGCTTCTATGAAATCACAAAATACTGCAGTTATTAAGAAACAGCGATAGCACCCTATCGCTGTTTCCTAATAACGCCATCCCCCAACCCTAAGGGGGCAGGGTCTTCCGTGCCCTACGGGCCCCTCTGTGCCGCGGGCCCCATAGCAGTGGCGTGGTCTGGAGCCACCAGATCCCCCCATAATGCCTCCCAATGATGCCCTTATAGTGCCACCAGATGCCCCATAGTTCTGCTCTCCCCCATAGTGTCCCCTATAGTGTGCCAGTAAAAAAAAATGCCCCTTTAGAGCCATCAGATGCCCCCAAATGATCCCCCTATAGTACCGCTCACCCCTATAGTGCCCACTATAATGTGCCAGTAAAAAGAAAATGCCCCTTTAGAGCCACCAGATGCCCCCATAGTGCTCCACTCCACCATAGTGCCCCCAAATAATGCCCCTATAGTGCCACCAAATGCCCCATAGTGCCGTTCTCCCCTGTAGTGTCCCCCATAATGTAACAATAAAAAAAGGAGCCCCCATAGTGCTCTTCTCCATGGTGGCCCCCCACATAATGTGCCTGTAAGAAATGCGCCAAAAGTGCCCCCCACAAAATGGGCAAGAAATAAATGCCCCCAGATGCCCCAGATAAAATTTCCAGATGCCCCCCCCCCCAAAAAAAAAAAAAGGCCAGTGAGAAATTGCCAGGTGCCCCCTAAATGTAGCATCTATTAAGAAAAACAAAAAAACACTTATACTTACCTCCATCAGCAGCGATCCGATGCAGGCCAATTCTGGTCTGTGTCTCTGCTGTGTGCTGCCTGGCTCAGGCGGCGCGATGATAATAACGTCATCGCGCCGCCTGAGCTGGCCTCTGATAGGCCGCAGGCGTTAGTCCCTGTGGCCTATCAGAAGAACAGGGAAGGGAGACGCCTCTTCCTCCCCTGCCCTGCCGCAGCACATCCATCTGTATCGCCGTCCAGATGAATATTGAGATGAACGCTTCCATAATGGAAGCGCTCATCTCCTACCCACCTAGCCACCACCGCCCGCAGTAACAACTAGGGCCGCACTGCCTGTGGCGATCGGCGGTGCGGCCCTGAGGAATTAAAAAATAAAAGTAAAAAAAAATGAACGGATCTAGTGGGGGTTCAGACCCGTTGGACCCCCCCTTTTGGTGCGCCCATGCTTGTAATTACAGATAGAGGCAAATGGAATCAGTCAAAATGTTTCATTTCAACCAATGTCATCTGAATTGTAGATGAAAAAAAAATCGCACTAGGGACCCTCAATATCTGATCTTGTAGTTAAAATGTAACATTTATTTCTTTTACATAAAAAATAACAATAAAGAGAAGTGTTCTAAAACTATCAACACTGGAAAAGGTCATGTTCTCTATCATAGGAAAGAGCTTCAGTCTTTCTATGTGGATACGGGCTTTAAATTAGCCTTCCCTGATGTTATAGATTAGAATACAGGAACCATGCCTGTTTTATAATATCTAGGAGAGGCTGAGGCTGCTCGTTTTTGCCAACAAAGTAGGCAGCTTATTTTAAGTGCTGCAGTTTTGGATGAATTACCTATTTGGCTATGTAGAAACTGTACTCAAATCGGGGCTGTCTGCTTGCTTACAGAGAGAACTCCACCTTATTGTTTGTATTTATACACTGAGGTGATCCATATATCCCAGATATAAGCAGAGGCTCCTTACAAGTTGGCAATTTGTATAGCTAATAATACCTGTATAACTTTATAGGTGCTTGCCCTCAACAAAATAGACATTGCTGCAATATAGTTTGTATAGTATGAAGCCCTGCATGGCATGGTTCCTGTATTCTAATCTTTAACATCAGGGAAGGCTAATTTAAAGCCAGTATCCACATAGAAAGAGTGAAGCTTTTTCCTATGATAGAGAACATGACCTTTTCCAGTGTTCTTATTATCATACATTAAAAAGTGAAATCCATATAAAAATAAAACACACTAGCCAGTTGATAGTTTTAGAACACTTCTCTTTATAGTTATTTTTATGTAAAAGAAATAAAAGTTACATTTTAACTACAAGATCAGATATTGAGGGTCCCTAGTGGGATTTTTTTCTGTCATCTACAATTCAGATGACATTGGTTGAAATTATATAATTATCTCTAGGATACCTCAAGGGGTGATTTACATTAGCAAAGTCAAATGTCCTGATTTATCATACCTTCTCTCCAAAATTCTGGCATCAAAAAGTCGCAAAATAGAGCTTTTGCGACTTTTTACACTCACTTGCGCAAAATTTTGCGACTTTTTGCATGTGTACACCACTCACTCCAGTTTTGTAATATGGGTGGAAAAGTGGATGTGGTTAGCTATGTTAATGAGTTTCACTCCAGATTTATCATTGCGACTTTTAAAAAAAAGTCGCAAAATAGTCGCAATCTCACTCCAGGAGGAGGGTGGAGTAGGAAAAGTGGAGGAGCTTCTCTAGACAGAAGTGTTAGGTCTAAGGACAAGCCAAATTTATCAAACAATCTGTGACATTTGATAAATGTGGCACAAAGTACTCCAACACAGACTGAAGCAAAACTGACTTCAAATTTTCTCCTAATGATAAATTCCCCCCAAAATGTTTACCATGTTCCATCATATTCTGTATTCCAGAAGTATTGTATCCTAAAAGTATTGCACCATTGGGTGGCATAGAGCCATAGGGACTCACTTCAGACTCTATGGGAATGTTGAGGATAGCTGAGTACAGTGCTGGGCTATCTCCGGCAGTCCCACAGAGTTTGAATGTAGTGGTGTAGCCTACTCAATCACTGTTCCATTCAACAGAGGACCCATGTACCCATTCTCGTGATCAGTGGAGATTCCATCAATCAAACCCCCCAAAAAGCAGACACATATTACCAAGCTTGAGGATAGGCGATGAGTTGTCATTCTGGGACAATCCCTTTAAATGTAATGAGAATAATTGATTGCACTGGCATAAAGCCACTAATAATAAATGTAGATTAGAAAATAGCCTTTAAAGATCCTTTTTTGACTAGGTGTTTTCCTCACTGAAATATTATATTGATGAAGCAATATTTGTGAAAAGGTGATTTTCTAATTAACACATAAAGGTCACATCTTATCAGAGTAAGAAAGCAGGCTAGATGTCATGAATATATATTCATCAGATAATCAGTTTTCTTTCCTACATATTTACCTGACATTTGATAACCTAGCATTTACAAGCGATGCTTAGCAAAGTTGTACCACCGCAAGACGTTGCCCTGTGCCAGTATAGACAGGACAGATACTGTACTGTACTGTACTAAGTTCTTTGAAATCCTGTCAACACAGATGGAGATTTTCATTGTTTGCGGTTGGGTGAAACTACCCAAGAAAGTTATTTGCTAGGAAACTGGGATGGGCAGAATTAATTCCAGAGAACAATTGCAGAGAGACTGGCTTACATTCCCATGAGCAGTTCCTGGTCTCGATGCCGCTGGGCATTGGCTGTTTGTTGAGATGGCAAAGCTGTAACTCAGTAGCAGAGCCGTTGCCAACGATTAATGCCAATGACTCAGCCCCAATGATGAAATCTACAAGCTTTATACATGTCTAGAAAAACTAGTTTTAACCCTCTAACAGCCTCAAACAAAACTGGCACCAAGAAAAAGGCAAAAGGTTTTATATGAAAACATTTATTTGCAATTTACAAAAAAACAATGTACATTTCAACCAGAAAGCAATCACATAGGCCTTTCATCCAGAGTGTTTTGTAGCATTTTTAAATGTACGTATCCTATGTTTTAAAAATTTTCTTAATGTGTTGTTTTTTTTTAAATTTAAGTCATTACATACAGGTTTTTTCATGATATTTTGTCTATTGAGAAGCTCATGAAAAAAATGCCTGAAAAACTCCATGCCAAGAGCATGCTGCATTTTCATAAAAAGCTGCTAACCCCTAAAATGCCACTAAAATGTCATCTACCCAACCACTATGCATGTAGGCACTTTTACCTTTTAATATAGATTTTTTTATTAAAATCTGGCCACGGGACGACGCCACAGAAAAAGGGCTGCGTGTGAAACCAGCCTAAAACTATTACATTAAAAAATATACTACCATTTGGGAAGATTGGAGAGATGTTTCGTAATGTTTTCATTGTGATTTATGTATTATTCTGCACCTGTTTTAGGTCACAGAAATGTGATAGCTACTCTTTGTGAAAATTATAAAGGTTGTGACTAGAGATGAGCAATTTTTTCTTCTAGCAAGAAAGACCATCATGGCCAATGTCACATAACAGCGTCTATATTCAGTAAGGCAAAGAAGCCACCATTGTAGTAGAAATCTAGTTTGGCCTATTACCAGCAGGGACCCACAATTTTTTTACATCCTGGGTCATTTTGTTCAATAGTGGTACTTCAAAGAAGTGCAAAACAGGTTGTTCTCAATTCATTGTTGCGTAAGCGAAGGATTCCTCCATAAAGGCATTGCTGAGAAGATATAGCACCTTACAGAGTACCTAAGGGGCTGGGCCCATACTGGTGGTCCATTGTACAGTCCATGAATTCAAATTAAGTTGTTTCCTTGTTGTTGTTTTTTGAGGCTGGCTATTTAGTGGTGGTACTCTGGATGACACTATCTCCAGAAACAATTCTATATCTCACTATTAATGGGTACACTCTGCCAGCACTATTACTGGTAGTACTAAGGGAGGCACTCTACTGGCACTTTTATGGGGTCACTGAGCTAGACCTATGGGAGAAATCCTGTAGGCACTAATGGCACCTGTGGGTAAATCCTGTAAGCACTAATGGCACCTATGGGAAAATCCTGTAGACACTAACCTGTGGTTCACTGGTTAGCACTGGTGCCTTGCAGCACTTGGATCCTAGGTTCAAATCTGACCAAAGACAACATCTGCATAGAGTTTGTATGTTCTCCCTGTGTTCGTGTAGGGTTTTCTCCAGGTACTCCTGTTTCCTCCCACACTCCAAAGACATATTGATAGGGAACAAAGATTGTGAGCCCTATTGGGGGCAGCTTGATGCTAAAGTCTGCCGAATATAGTAGCGCTATAAAAGTGCATAAAATAACATAAATGATAAAAGGGGAATTCCACTGTAACTTTTAAAAGGAGACACTCTGCTTTATACTATTTGTGATGGCTATTCTGTACACCATTTTATATCCTCCCCATTATCATTCACTACTAGCTAACCAACCTACCTTGGATGGTTGGATGCAGGCTCCTTGTGTGTGACAGGTTATATCTGTGAGATAGGGCTAGTCAGTAACTACTGAAGACTTTGGCTCACTGCGGAGGAAAGCGTAGCATGTAACTGTCAAACAGGAACCTCCTGATCTTTTCATGAGCCATCTGAATTGTGAGAACACCATTAAGAATCTTATACCATTAATATTTATTTTCGATAATATCCTCAAAAGTGTAATTAAGGCATATAGAAGATTAGGATGCAATGACCCTTGACCAGGAATAGCAGAAAGATATGGAAAAAGAGTAATTATGGTCTTGTTTCAAGTATTTCTTTGAGCAATGAAGAACACCCTAACCTAACGTCCATACATAGCAGATATGCCAGAATAAGGAATTCCAGTGGGGAACCAAGAGTGATTTTTCTGCACTATCCTTTCCCTATTAGGCTGCCCATTGTTTTGGGCAATTATCAAGAACCAGCATTCATGGGAACACCTATTTTCAATATCTGGCTTTTATAATAATTGGTTTTGAGTGAATTGAAGTGAAACAAATAGAATTTGATTGAAATTTCAGGAAAAGTTTGATTCGACACAAGGTAACAAATTGTATTTTTTTCCTAAAAGTGTAATTAAGAAGCCTGGGAATGTGAAATGACCCATAATTTTGTGTAGCCTGCCAATCAGCAGATACCCATCCCCTGTGATGTCACAGCCCTATAAATAGCCTAATACCATCCCGCCATTTTATTGTGAATTGAACATAGGGAGAGACGTGGTAAATGCTAGGGACAGTGTTTAAACAATCTTTTAATTGTAGAATATTGGATAAGGACAGTGTAGGGAGATTGTAGGTTTTCATAAACTGTAAGGAGAGCATAGGGAGACTGCAGGGACAGTGCTGGCTCTGTGTAATTGTCCTGTGCATCTTGTTCCACTGCTGTGCCATTCATTCTTAATCTGTTCTGTTATATATAGACTGACTGTGCATCAGACTTAGTCTCAACAGCTGGTCTAATATGCGTGTACCTAGTTCATCTACTGTGCCATAAATAATTAATCTGTTCTGTTATACATAGATCATAGATGTACTGTGCATCAGTCTCACTGTCAACATACTTGCGTCAGGTTGCAGGCAATCGGCTAGACTTTAAAGTGACATAATTTGACATGTTTTCCTCTTGGTTTGGTTGCTGTTTACCACACCCCTTCCCCTCAGCTGTTGTGGGTGTGGTAATTATCTTTCCCCTATTTACCCCTTCCTCTCCCAGTATTCCTTGCGGTTTATACTTTCTGCTGTCATTGTTGTGTTTGGTGTGGATCTCGGCTGAGATCCAGTTGCTGCAATATCTGCATTAAGATAAGTGTTATTTTCCCTATTGTGTTTATCCTACGTTTCCCTGTTTTGGTTTTGCCTTCTGGAGTTTCCTGTTCATCCGTCTTTTTGGAGGAACAGGTTTACTCTTTCTCCTGTCAATAGCTGCAGGGTTGTACAGGGTCAGTTTGTTATTAGGTTCCTGTGTATGAACTCTCCTACCACTAAGGCCTGTTCATACTGGTAGTCAGCCAGGGCCTAGTTTCAGGGATTCCTTCAGGAGGTGACCATTTCCCTTGTTTGGTCTTTTCCCTTCCCTCTTACGCTTGGTGTGGCTATACCCTCCACACCAGAGCGTGACAGCATGTTTCTATGGTTCATCTGCTGCGCCATTTAGGGCCCATTCACACGACCAAGAATAGGCATTTTGAACGGGGCGCCCAGCCGTGTGTTCCGCAAATTGCGGGACACACACCGGGCGTGCATCCGTGGTATTGCGGATCCACATTTTTGCGGATCCGCAATACTATGGTCGTGTGAATGGGCCCTTATACTTAATCTGTTCTGTTAATGTGCATCAGACTTAGTTTAAACAGCTGGTTTAGCATATAGGTACATGTACCTAGTTTATCTGCTACGCCAGTAATAATTAATCTCTTCAGATATACATGGACTTACAGTGCATCAGTCTCATTGTCAACAGGCGGTGTAGTATATAGGTATGTTTCTATGGTTCATCTGCTCCGCCATTTATACATAATCGGTTCTGTTATACATAGACTTACTATGCATCAGACTTGGTCTCAACAGCCAGTTTAATAAATAGGCGCGTGTACCTAGTTCATCTGCTGCGCCATTAATAATTAATCTGTTCAGTTATACATAGACGTACTGTGCATGTGTCTCATTGTCAACAGGCGGTGTAGTAAATAGGCATGTTTGTATGGTTCATCTGCTGCACCATGTTATACACAGACTTACTGTGCATCAGTCCCATTGTCAACAGACGGTGCAATATGTGTGCAGGTTTCTATGGTTCAACTGCTGCACCATTTATACTTAATATGTTCTGTTAAACATAGACTTACTGTGCATCAGACTTAGGCTCCATTCACATGTCCTGTTTTTCTTTCCTGATTCGATCCTGAACCTGATCTGGATCCATTCATTTCAATGGGTCCTGAAAAAATCAGGATCGAATCAGGAAAGAAAAACAGGACGTGTGAATGGAGCCTTAGTCTCAACAGTTCAACAGGTTTAATATATACACGTGTGTACCTATATCATCTGCTGCCCCATTAATAATCTTTTCAGTTATATATAGACATACTGTACAACAGACTCATTGTCAACAGGCAGTGTAATATATAGGCGCATTTTTCTAGTCTATCTGCTACGCCATTCATACTGCATCTGTTACCCTACTGATTCAGTTACTGTACACTATGGCCAACAGACAGTTGCCTGGGCCCTCAAAAGGATTGGGCAGTGGCAAAAATGTTGCTGTAGCTGACAGAAGTAGCAGCAGAAGAAGGGGTGGTGGAAGAAGCAGCCACAGCGACAGGCCAGTGCTGCTACTGTCATCCAGCGGTTGTGTTTTGACCAACAATACAGCTATATTGAAATGGTTGACTCGCTCTTCAACACCATCTCAGGTGACAACAGATACAAACAGCCAGGAATCAATGGGTTCCACAGACACCATGGCTTTGTGCCTCTACCTGTCCTGCAACTGCCTCTTTCTTTGCTGCTCCTTCTGCTCAGGAGCTAATGCATGCTGCTGGCTGTGCTCTGCTTTTCATCAAGGACAAGCTTAGTGAGGACAGTCAGCAGCTACAGGCCAGCACAGACTTGGGGGAGAAGTCCGCCACATCCTCCCTTAGGCGTGCAACTAGTGATGATGAAAGTCAGGTGGGAGCATGTGTTGTGAGCAGTCAGGAACATGACCATGAGACTGGTGAGAGTGACACAAAGTGATTAAGGCCCCATTCACACGACAGTATGTACATTTCCGCATCTTATCAGCATTTTTGCGGATAAGATGCGGAACCATACGGACCCATTCATTTTTCCATAGGAGAAAAAAAAATGCGGAATGCACACCGTGTGCATTCCACATCCGTATATTGCGGAAGTTCTCCCGCAAAAAAAATATGAAACATGTCCTATACTTGGCCGCAAAATCACGTCCATAGCCCCATTAAAGTCAATGGGTCCGCAAAAATGCGGAACACTACGGAAGACTTTCCATATGTCTTCCTTTCCGTTTTTATACGGATCACGGAATACATACGGTCGTGTGAATGGGGCCTAAGGCCCCATTCACATGACCGTATGTACATTTCCGCATCTTATCCGCATTTTTGCGGATAAGATGCGGAACCTTATGGACCCATTCATTTTTCCATAGGAGAAAAAAAATGCGGAATGCACACCGTGTGCATTCGGCATCCCGTATCTCACGGAAGTTGCCCCGCAAAAAAAATAAAACATGTCCTATACTTGGCCGCAAAATCACGTCCGTAGCCCCATTAAAGTCAATGGGTCCGCAAAGTTGCGGAACACTACGGAAGACTTTCCGTATGTCTTCCGTTCCGTTTTTATACGGATCACGGAATACATACGGTCGTGTGAATGGGGCCTTACAGTGGATGATAATGTAGCCGATCACACGTGGGAGCCGGGTGAAGAGGGGTCACATTATCATCATTAGGGGTTGAGGGTGGCAGCAGGTCTTTGAGCCAGCAGGGTGGAAGCAGTGGAAGATCCCGAGCCAAATGTGCCCTGGGAAGACCGTCTCCAGAACATACTTGTCAAGAAACAACTAGTGGTGCACGGGTTCATAAAGGCAGAGGCAGGCAGCATGGAGTATTGGAGCTCAAATACCATACTTGGCAGTGTGGTCATTTTTAATCAAGTCGCTGTAGGATATTAGCATGGCAATATGCAGGAAATGTGGGCAGAAGTTGAAGCGTGTCAGGGTGCTAACATTGGCACTCCAACGATGCGTTAACACATGGAGCTTCACCATAAAGTGGCCTCCAACAGTCAGGGCTCCTAAACCTCTGCACAAGGAAGCTATTGTTCTTTCCCATCATCTATTGCTCCCCCTACTCCTTATCACGTTTTGCTAGCAATTGAGTACTGAGGCGATTGCAAAGAGACAACAGTATGCGTGCACTCACTCATCCAACAGCACAGAAGCTGAACGTGTACTTCGCCAAGTTGCTGGTACTACAGTTGTACCCTTTCCATATTGTGGACTGCAAACATTTCAGAGAAGTGATGGCTTATGCCCACACAAGATGCAGAGTCCCAAGCTATCATTACCTCTCTAAAAAGGTTATATAAGCCCTACACACGTATGTTGAGCAGAATGTGGGCCATTCCTTGAGCCTGTCAGTGTCTGGTACAGTTTATGCCAGTGCTGACATGTGGAGCTGTAACATAGTAACATAGTTAGTAACATAGTTTATAAGGCCAAAAAAAGACATCTGTCCATCCAGTTCGGCCTGTAACTATGGTCAAGGACAATATATGTCCTTTACAGCCCACTGGGTAAATGTACTTCCGGCCCAGGCACACCATCAACTTGGCCAGGCCATCTCTGCATTGTAATTGTGGGATTTCTTCTCCAATGTCCTCCGCTGCCTCCTCATCCTCCATCTTGTCCTCAGCTTTCACTGTAGGCAAGTTCAGAGTCATACTTCAGCATACCACCTATGCAAAGCACGGCGTTTTCACCTGGTTCTTCACCTGGTCAGCCTGGGCGAACAGAGTCACACTGGGGAGGAACTGCTCTGTGTCATCAACCAAGAAATTAAATCCTGGCTGTCTCCTCAACAACTGTAGATAGGAACCATGGTCACCGATAATGGAAAGAACATTCTGTCTGCGCTGCATCAGGGAGGGCTGACCCATGTGCCCTGCATGGTGCATGTCTTCAATCTGGTTGTCACCCAGTTCCTGAAGACTTCCACCGTACTGCAAGACATCCTGAAAATATCAAGGAAACTGTGCATGCACTTCAGCCACTCTTACCATGTTGAACACAGTCTCCTTGAGCTGCAAAGGCAGAATGGTGTTCCCCTACATGCACATTGGACCAACTGTATGAGCAGAGGAAACCTGTGACCGATTTCTTGATTTTTTTTTTTTTTTGTAAAACATTTTATTTGAGTTTACAAGTACATGACAATGAAGCATTTCAAATACAGAAAGTGTCAATGTTGGTGCATCACAGATGTAAAGACATAATACTCTAATCAAGGTCTGGAGATCTGATTACAACGGTGACATAAAAGGGTACAGGAATATCGTTAGCCTCTCAAGAGATCTCCAGTCTGAGTTCCGCTTCATTGGTCACAAAATCATGAAATAGTGAACAGAACATTATGCAGAAAATAAAAATAGAAAACAGTAACAAACGAAGACAAAATTAGGGAGGAGGTGAGAGGGGGAGGGGTGATCTAGGAAAGATTAGGGGAAAGGTGGGAGGTAGGGAAGGGGAATTAGGAATTATAAGCAATCCTAAGTTTTGAGTGATTGGAAGCCCCTATAGGATGCCCATTGCCCCCAGATGGAAGTGAATTTTGTGGTGGAGTGAGTTTCCCATGCTATCAGTTGTTCAAAGCGGTATATTTTATCTATTTTTGCCTGCCAAAGTACAATCGAAGGTATTTCCTTGGACTTCCATAGTTGAGCTAAAAGAATTCTTGCCGCTGCAATGAGGGGGTGCAATAGTAGAGTGACTTTTTTAGGCAGATGCAGATCAGAGAACAGGTGTATAAGGTACACATGAGGTGTAGGGAGGATGTCTTTTCCAAATATCTTATATATTTCTCCTGAGATATTTTTCCAAAAATCAACAACCGGCAAGCATTGCCACCAGATATGGAGATATGTGCCATTAGCTGAACCACATCTCCAACATACATTTGAGCGATCGGGGAATATTTTCGCAAGACGAGCTGGGGTGTAGTGCCATCTCGTTAAGGTTTTATAATAATTCTCCTGCAACTTAACGCATCTAGAGATATATTTAGTTTGGGACAGAAGGGTTTTCACCTCCGTTTGTGTGAATCTCTTGTTAAGGTCCCTCTCCCACTTGGTTAAGAACCAATGGTCGTCAGGATTGACGGGGGGGAGTAAGTTGGAGTAAAGAGTGGAGATTTTCTTTTTCGGTTCTCTCATTTGCAACGCCAGTTTTTCAAAAGGTGATTGGTCTTGTTGTTTAACATACGATGTAAGCTGTGTCTTCATATAAGACGTGAAATGTGTGATATGAAAATTGGAAAAGTTTCTCAGCTCAGGTAGGTTAGAGAACGATTCTATATGCGTTTCCTGTTGTGTGTCCCATATATCCATGATGGGTGTAGTACAGGAGACCACGGACAGAGGCAACATTTCCCTAAAGGCCGCAGGAGTGTCTACCATAACGTCTCTGATCTGCAACATTTCCATTGCCCGGGGCAACAACCTATCTTTCATGCCACCTCCAGACCAAAGGGCGATTGAATGTTTAGTTAGTACATTATGAATTGTGAAATGTTCCTGAGGAGCTTGTCTAGGTGAAAGTAACATGGAGCGTAATGGAATGTCTGACATATTCAGCTCAGCGTGGATATCCCACCTATAATTTGAAGCTCTGAGCATGTCTAAACATCGGACCCCATGTATTGCTTTGTAATCGTGTTTAAAATCTGGGATCCTCAGTCCCCCCCGAGATGTCTGTTGAATTATATATTTATGAGCCAATCTAGGTCTCTGTTTCTTCCGTGACCGATTTCTTGATGATGCAGATGGACAGGAATACTCCCCAGTCTAACTTTGACATTAGACAGTGGCAGTTCATGAGTTACACCTGCCGTTTGCTCAGGTCCTTTGAGGAGGCCACTTTATTTGCCAGTCACCAGGACTGTGGAATGAATGATGTCATTCCACTCCTTCACATTCTGGAGGGGATGCTAATATGTCTGACTGGTGAGCACCTGAGCCTTCATTGAGGAGGAGGAGGGTGACATAAATGCCCAGGAATTCTGTACAGAACTAGGTGGTTTATCTGCTCAAGCGACAGGAGAGGAGCAGTAGGGTTAGGAGGAGCAAGAGGAGCTAGAGGGGGATGACAAAGGTGGTGCAAGTAACCCCGAGACACCATGGCAGTATGCAATGGAGATGGAGGCAGGGAGTCCCCCTGAGTCCCTTGTGTACTGACAGCTGTATTATCAGCATTCGGCAGAGGAATTATTACTGGTTCTCCACAATGTTACACCCTCGCTATAGGTCCAAAATAGGGGCCTTTTTTACATCTTCTGAGAGAGATGAAAAACTCAAGTACTATCGAGACATTGTTTGTAGTCAGTTGGTCGCTGTCTACGTGTGCCATCGTTCATCCTCACTAAGGTCTAACAGAGGGGACCATCTGAACTCATGCTCCACTGCCCTGACTGCTGGAGGGGGGTGGGGGTCATTAGCAGCATCATCTCCATCAGCAGCAACTTAAGTCTCGAGTCTCTGATGAGCACTTTTGTTCACCTGCCTACTGAAGAAATCATCCATTAGCAGCAGCACGACATTAAGCACATTATGGCCACAACTAACCCTGTTTTCCCTGGGAAATCTTTCCTGCCTGGCCAGTAGTGTGGTATCAGAGCAGATGTTTAGTTTGGTGGGTTGAATAGTTACTCCAAAGAGAACTCACCTTTCAACACAAAATGTTGAGAGACTAACCTTTATAAACACGAATCAGGCCTGGATCAACCAGAATTTCCAGACACCGGTGCCTGATACAACAAACAAGATCATTCTGAGAGTAATGATCTGACGGGAGTGTGCTGCTACACCACAATATTGTGAAAAATGTCCCGTTACTTCTGCCCAGGTGCTGCTGCCCCTATTCTGATGCTGTCACCTGCCTGATGCCACACACCTTCTGCCTCTACTGCCATCTGCCCCTAATGTGATCTACCACCATTTTGTACTGTTACTGTCACACTGTTAGTATTTTGCATCAGGATTTGAACATGTTATCTCAGTTTTGGACTCACTCATGTTTTTGCCTTACCAGCAATGATCAAATACTGATGCAAAAAATTGACCTAATACTGACTGTGTGATAGAGGCCATTAAAGTCCTGCATATAGGACTTCTAAATAAAGACAATTTCAGAGGCAAATGGCCAAAACTCATGCAAATTGAGCATAAGGCTTCTATCACACGGTCAGTATTTTGCATCAGGATTCAATCATGATTTGGAAGCCAAAAGCAGGAGTGGGTCCGAAACACTGAAGGCAAGCAAATATTTCCATTGCATATTAGCTCTGTTTTGGACCCACTCCTGTTTTTGCCTTACCACTACTGATCAAATGCTTACCAAATATGGTGTGAAGGCGGATGCTTAAACTACAAGATCTGCTTTTTTGGGCTTTTTTTTATGGATAAGAAAAATAAACAGTGATATGAACACAGCCTTACTGCTGACACCCTCCGCACTGTCATGGGGCCACTACTTGAATTTTGGGCCACTTCATGGTTACGTCAACACTGTGGATTTGACCTGCTCTGCACCTGCTTTGGGCTGACAATAACTGATCAAATAAGTGAAGTGTGAACTAAGCCTAATAGTAACGGACAGTCATTCTACATCTAACAGAAGGGATTCAAACGTATGTGTTTGCACTGCCATCACATGGATTAAAAGAGCATATTTCGTATTCCACTATATTGGTACTGCCTCCATTTCCTTATTTTGTTCCACTGAAGAGTCATTGGGACACCTGCAGGGGTGTGCAAGGTTTTTTCTTTTTGCTTTACTGAAGAATACAATATGTTTTTTTGTTTGCTTAGCTAGGGGTTAGCTTAGGAATGTTGGTGGCCTGCATGATGATATGTGCATCCATATATATATATATAATCTGCCTGTCATTCAAACACACATTAACTATTTTGCTACTACAGTAGAAAGGACTAACTATGCTAATTTAACGCACTTTGTGGCAAATTCATTCAGATTGAAGTTAATTTTTTGGAAAAATTCAGCAAAGCAACCAAATCGAATTTTTGAAAACCTTGCTCATCTAATAATAATGCTGATGATCAGTCAACAAGTAAACAGCTGATCACATCCTTTATTTAGAATGAAACATGCATGTTTATAGACAGGACATTGGTTTGTGTAATCACTGAATGTGAAACTGAATATAGGAGGAACAACACCAGCAATACCCACTAATATTTTAATTTAATGTTTTTACATATGGCACGCTTTAATGACACATTCACTAGGTGAGTAAATTATTCTCACACTTGAGTAAATCAGCCTTGTGCTAAAAATTCATTGGTGGAACCCTCCCCTTACTAGTGAACAGTTTTAGATGTTTGTCAGTCTATGATTCAGACCATTGTACAGTCAAAATGTGATAAGTTTGCTCCGATGATGTGCGTACTACAATAAAGCTGGTGTTTTATCAAGGCAGCTGGATCCATTCCTGTAATTCCTTGTGTTGTTTTGGGCTTGGACTTGCTGAGGATCTGTGACAGGACTTAATCATTTCCTCCACATTTGGATGCTATATTTTCTCTGTCTTCACTTCAGTGGGCATGTGCCATTACTGACAAATTAACGCTGGGGACATTGATAGTCCAAAAGTGGTGATGTGCATGTAGACGGTATGTCACACTTTCGGTCCTGTGGGGACTGAAAGCGGTTTTGATAGGTTTTCAGCACTGGACCTGTAGCAATCTAAATTGATGAGGTTTTCGGGTTTTTTTTTGCTTTGAGATGCCCAGTCTCCTGCAGATTAGTTAGCATTTTTGACAACCTGCAAACTATATAATACAGCCTATACCTGCATGTGATATTGTGAGCACAGTTCCTGAGCCCCTGCCATTACTGGGCTGTAATAGTAGTGACTCACAGGAACTATCTTACTGCCGCAAAATATTATTACAGTGCAGGGAGGGAAGGGGTTAAACTTTCAATGTGACAATAAGGTAAGTAATGTCTATCTTAAATAAGTAATCATGTATACAGGTTATGCACTTGGATGTACACACCCTATACACAGGATTGCCAAAACTCCTCTAAAATACCCATTCCCGCACTATTAATATCATTGTCAGTTTTCAGATTTTATCAGGACTGATAAAGAATTGATCTGTTTTTAATTTCTCATGATCTGTTTTTGTCTGGAACTAAATAAGTTTTCAAAGTTATTCATTTAAAATATACAGTATAGTTCTTTGAATAAGAGGAACATCCTAATGCTCAAAAAATTAAACTGAAGGCACGCATCAAATTAACAGTAAAGGATAGACATATAATGCTAAGAAATAATGTTTGTTGATCAAAGAAATAAAAAAAAACTATGTGACTGCCCCTGAAAATAATATACTGCTAATGCATTTATAAGAGCTGCCAAGCATAGTGCTCTATTCACACTAATGGGAACGGGAGATCCATCAAGGGGTGGGCACAGACTGGCACTAAGCACAATGCATTAATAAAGGGCATAGCTAAGTGCTCTGTGTTCCTGGAAATCGGTGAGAAGGTCTTCAGAAGTTAATGAGGTTTAAATAAAACTTGAGGATGATGTAATTGACTGTAACCAAATACACTGACCTTCTGGAGGAAACGGATCTCTTCATATCCACTATTTAGTCATGTCACTCTGGCTTCAAGGATTAAACCTGAAAGTATGTTGTAGCAAACTTGTTGCTGTAAAAACTGGGGCAGCTCCATGTTGAACATTTCTTTTTAGTGCCACTGCCAGTTTTCTAACATCTCATGTTTATTCATTCTCCAGAGACACTGAAAAATGCATAAAATATGAATAACAGTCTAGTGCTATGTATAGACATAGCCAAAGCGTGAAAGTATGCAGGAAACTCCTATCCTTTTTTCTAGGGAGTGCAGGGCTGTATTCTGAATTTTACCAGGTAACAATACAGTTGTGTCATCATGTTGGGGACAATTTATCAAGACTGGCATTTCGTATGGCTTGATTTAGTTTGCACTGGAATGAGATGCATGTTTTAGACATTAGGTTTTATGGTGCACTTAAGTTGACTTATTCCACAATTGTATTTAAAGGGCTTGTCCAGGATCAGAAAATTATGGCTACTTTCTTTCAAAAACAGCACCAAACCTGTCTGCAGGTTGTGTGTAGTAATGCAGCTCAGCACCATTCATGGAGTTGAGCAGTATTATCAGATACAACCCATGTATAAGGGTGGTACTGTGACTGGAACAAAGTAGCCATATTTTTCTAATCCTGAATTGAATCTCAAGCGGGGGTTTATCTGGAAATCTACTTTGTCAACTGGTGTCGGGTTCTTCTTTGTCCAGAAAAAAGATGAATCCTTATGGCCCTGTATCGATAATCGAGGTATGAATAAGGTCACGGTCAAGAATCAATACCCTCTACCACTAATCTCTAAACTCTTTGACCAGTCCAGGAAGATAAGGTCTTCACAAAATTAGGCCTGTTCAGTGCATATAACCTTATCTGCATTCGTGAGGGCGACAAATGGAAGATCGCTTTTAACACCCAAGATGGTCACTAGGAGTATCTCCTGGGATATAATGCACAGGGATATATCATCTCTGACACTGGGTTTCAGATGGAACCTGAAAAGCTGAATGCAGTAATGGACTGGCCCCGCCCACAGGGTCTTTGCACCACACAGAGCTTCCTAGGTTTTGCAAATTGTTATCCCCAGTTCATTCCTCAATCTCAACCCTTATTAAGAAAGGCATTAACACCAGAATCTGCACTCCAGAGGCTGAACCTGCCTTTGTCCAACTAAAGAAGTCCTTTGCCTCTGCTCCTGTTCTGCACGATACAGATGTCTTCGGCCAAATCTTTTTAGAAGTGGATGGCTCCTCTATAAGAGCTGGTGCTGTTTTACTTCAGAAAGGTCCCACGGGCATGATGTTTACCTGCAGATTTCTCTCCAAGCTCTTCTCCTCTGCCAAGAGGAATTACTATATAGGAAATAGAGAGCTTTTGGCAATAAAACTAGCCTTGGAGGAGTGGCGTTATCTATTGGAAGAGGCCCAGCATCCAGTAATAATCTTTGCCAGCCACAAAAACTTTACATATCTGCAGATGGCCCAGTGTCTGAATCTACGCCAAGACAGATTGGCACTCTACTCTCATTTTAAATTTGAGCTTCATCTTCGCCCAGCCGAGAAGAACATCAAGGCAAATGCTATTGGTTTCTCTGACCAGCAAGAGGAACCCCAGTACATTGTTGATCCTGCTCGCTTGATCATTATGGCTCCTGTCCTGGTCAAAGACATTCCTCCTCAGAGGACATTTGGGCCACCTGCCAAGAGGAAGCTTGGGGGAATGACTCTAAAGTGGCCAGTGATCCAGTGAACCGCAAGACTTTTATCACACCACTACTGGTGGCCCACACTGCCAAAAGATGTGCTTGATTACATGTCTGCCTGCACCATATGTGCTCAGAATAAAGTCTCCAGGACCAAACCAACCAGGGTGGTGTTACCTCTTCCTGTTCCTGATGCCCCATGGCAACACATTGCCATGACTTTGTTATAAATTTTCCATCTTCTGATGGATGTACAGCTATTTCTGTGGTCATGAACTGATTTTCCAAGGTTGCTCCCTTTGTCCATTTGGCCAGATTGCCCTCAGCCGCTGAACTTGCTAAATTATTTGTGGAATACATATTCTTGTTGCATGCACTACCTTTGCACATAGTTTCCGATTGCAGACTCCAGTTTACCTCTAAACTCTAAGCATTATAGATCACAGAGTCATCAGCTACTACTGGCTAAGAGCCATGGTTTAATTATTCCCCCTTTGGGCCTGCAAACAGTAGTAATGCCCAGATGTGCTCCTTCACGGTAGTTATGCCCACACTGTGTCCCCTTCACGGTGGTAATGCCCACATTGTGCCCCTCGCAGTAGTAATGCCCACATTCCCCCCCCATGCCCAGATATGTGCCCCCTCATAGTTATGCCAAGATATGTGCCCCTCACAGTAGATATGCCAAGTTATGTGCCCCCTTCACAGCAGATATGCCAAGATATGTGCACTCTCATAACTGATATCCCAAAATATGGCAAGATATGTGCCCCCTTCACAGTGCATATTTCAAAATATTTGCCCCATCACAGTAGATATGCTAAGTCCCCCCTCACAGTAGATATGTCAAGATATGCGCCCCCTTCACATTAGATATGCCCAGATATGGGCCCCTTCACAGAAAGTGAAAAAAACAAACAGTAAATACTTACCTAGTTCCTCCCATGATCTGATCTGTATAGTCATATGCAGCAGTATATAACAGTGTGTAGTGGTATACAGCAGTATATAACAGTGTATAATAGTATACAGCAGTACATAACAGTGTATAATAGTACACAGCAGTATATAACATTGCATAGCAGTATACAGCACTGTATAACATTGTATAGTGATATATAGCTGTATATAACAGTGTAAAATGTTATATAGCAGTATATAACAATGTATAGCAGTAAACAGCAGTATATAGCAGTGTATAATAGTATACAGCAGTATATAACAGTGTAAACCAGTATACAACAGTATATAACAGTGTATAGTTATATACCACAGTATATAACAATGCATAGCAGCGTACAGCAGTATATAACATTATATAGCAGTATACTGCAGTATATAACAGCGTATAGGGGTGTTCAGCAGTAAATAACAGTGTATAGTGGTATACATCAGTATATAACAGTGTATAACAAAAAAATATATTTACATGGGGTGTATGCTAGAGTTAGAGGAGTGATATTATTTACATGGGCTGGAATGTTGGAGGGGCTGGGGAAATTTATAGGGGCACTACAGAGAAAATTATAACTACAGGGGGCACTGCAGGGGCATTATAAATCATTGAGGTACTACAGGGTGCATTATAATTACAGGGGCAGTATAAATACCGTGGGCAGTGGTGGAGGGCATTATTACTACTGAGAGCTCTATAGAAGTACCTTATAGATTGTCCTTATTTCTACTAAGGGCACTCAATAGGGATGCCTTAATACTACTGAGGGCCCTATAGGGAGCCTTATTACCACTGGGAGTACTATGGGGGGACTTTTTTTTATTGAGGCCTCTGTGGGGGCATTGTTACTACTGGGGATACTATGGGGACATTACTATTATTGGCCACAATATTGTGGGCATTACTACTAAAGGAGGCACTTTATCACAAGGAGAAGTATTATCACTATTGGGGGCACCATTACTAATAAAGCCACTCTGGAAGGGCAGTATTATTGGTGGGACTTTGGGGACCACTGTTACTATTGAGAGCAGTCTGGGAGGAATATTACTATGGGGAGACTATCTGTATGGGACTATTATGTCTGCAGTATAATATCTGAGGGCGTTGGGGAACACAGCGGGCACAGTAGTGGGAGTAGTAGCAGGATAACAATTTTGAGGCAACAAGAGGGGGGTTATGGAAAGTGAGGAATCTAAGATATATGTGTTGCAAACTCTGCAGAAACGAGATATGGCTGAAAGATGTCATGGCAGTCTGGGCAGAATGGAGAAGATGAAGAAACGTCTGCATCAAAAGAGACATCACTGGATGTAGGAAGAATTTAGTGATGAATTTTTCTGTATATTTTTGTTGCATTGTATTTAATGTCTATCTCAACATACAGATGTAGCCAAGCTAAAATTGATTCTGATAACACATGTGTTATCTTATGACAAAGGCCATTGAAATCCAATGTAAATTTAGTGAACTTTTTTTGCCATTCTTTACCTAACGTGTTAATCATCTGGCTGCATTTGTATCTTTAGCAATAAGGCTGGGGGGGGGTTGGATTGAGAACTTGGCATGGGAAGAAAGGGAGCCATTTTAATTTTCATCTCGGACAGCAGCAAGTCTAGAAACGGCCCTGGCTGCAGCATCAACAAAGCAGAGGAGGAGTGATTCTCAACCCTCTCCTCTGCACTGTGTTCCTAAGTGTTGAGCTGAATGGTGGAGCAGCAGTGAGCATAGGAGGCGGGGAGCCAGTGAGGTGCCTAATTTATAAAGAAGTGCATGCCCAGTAATAAATTAGGTGCCCATAACTCCAGTGGGCTTCTTAGTAACACAGGAATGGGAAACGTCAGCCATCAGTATAATCTGCCCCATGGTGTTTTGTAAATTTTTTTTGCAGTGCGGATTTCAGTTTAAACAAAATCAAAAACAATAGGGGGTGCTACCTTGCGAAATACCTTAGGGTTCCTAGATAAGGACTCAAGGTGAGAATACCTTACCAAATAATGTTGTGCAAAACCCGGCACAACACTAGGAAATGGCGTGGTCTCTCCTGTAGAGAGGATAGGTCAGGCGCTGCTGCGCTTGTTCGCCAGGATCCTCCATATGGAGTCCGGAATACACATAGGAACTAGAGATGAGCGAGCACTAAAATGCTCGGGTGCTCGTTATTCGAGACGAACTTTTCCCGATGCTCGGGTGCTCGTTTCGAGTAACGAACCCCATTGAAGTCAATGGGAGACTCGAGTATTTTTGCAGGGGACCAAGGCTCTGCCTAGGGAAGGCTGGGTGAAAACCTGGAAACATCAGAAAATGATGAAAACACCACAGAAATGGACAGGAAACAGCAGGGGCAGCATGCATGGATACCTCTGAGGCTGCCTAATCCCACCATTACCCCAAATTCTCAGGCAACAGCTGGTGGTTACCCTCATGGCAATTGTGCTCACCCAGACCAAGAAAGGTGAGGCACATGCCCATCACATGTTAGGGAAGCACCCAACTAGGTGCAAAGAAAAATTGTTTAGAGAGAGGGCCTGTAGGTGGACCTCCGGAAAAATTGTTTGGAGAGAGGGCCTGTAGGTGGACCTCCGGAAAAATTGTTTAGAGAGAGGGCCTGTAGGTGGACCTCCGGAAAAATTGTTTAGAGAGAGGGCCTGTAGGGGGCCCTCCGGAAAAATTGTTTAGAGAGAGGGCCTGTAGGTGAACCTCTGGAAAAATTGTGGTAAAAGAGTGCCAGTTGGACCTCTAAAAAATTGCGTTTTTTGGGTCAGCGTTAGACAAAGACGACAAGGAGGAGGAGGAGGAGTAGTAGAGAAGAGGAATCGGATACATAAGTAATGTTAATCTTTAGCTGCTTTCCCCCGGAGGAGATTTGAATTCCGGTGAAATCCAGGCTTTGTTCATTTTAATAATCGTCAGCCTGTCAGCGCTGTCAGTTGACAGGCATGTACGCTTATCGGCAATGACGCCACCAGCTGCACTGAATACCCGCTCTGACAACACGCTAGCGGCAGGGCAGTCCAGCACCTCCAAGGCGTACAGCGCCAGTTCAGGCCACGTGTCCAGCTTTGAAACCCAGTAGTTGTATGGAGCAGAGTGATCGGTCCGGACGTTGGTATGGTCAGCTAGGTACTCCCTCACCATCTTTCTGTAAAGCTCACCCCTACTCTGCCGAGACTGGGGACAGGTGACAGTGTCTTGCTAGGGTGACATAAAACTGGCAAAGGCCTTGGAGAGCGTTCCCCTGCCAGTGCTGGACAAGCTGCCTGCTCGCCTCCTCTCCCCCGCTACTTGGCCCACAGAACCACGCCCTCTGCCGCTAGCGGCGTCAGATGGGAAGGATTGTTTCAGCTTGTGCACCAGGGCCTGTTGATATTGATACACTCTCATACTCCTTTCCTCTACAGGGATGAGAGTGGAAAGGTTCTGCTTGTACCGTGGGTCCAGGACAGTGAACACCCAGTAATCGGTGTTTGAAAAAATGCTTATAACGCGAGGGTCACGGGATAGGCAGCCTAACATGAAGTCTGCCATGTGCGCCAGAGTCCCAACACGCAAGAATTCCCTCTCCTCACTGGCCTGACTCTCCATTTCCTCCTCCTCCTCCAAGTCCTCCTCTTCAGCCCATACACGCTCAAGAGTTAAGAAGGACTGAGCACTGGTACCCTCTTCTGTGTCGCCGACATTCTCCTCCTCTTCCTCCTCATCCTCATCCCCCTCCTCCGATATGCGCTGAGAAACAGACCGGAGGGTGCTCTGGCTATCAAGCGATGTATCTTCCTCCACCGTCTCTTGTGACAAGCGCAAAGCATCCGACTTGATGCTGAGCAGTGAGTTTTTCAACAGGCAAAGCAGCGGGATGGTGAGGCTGATAATGGCGGCATCGCCGCTGACCATCTGTGTTGACTCCTCAAAGTTGGTCAACACCTGGCAGATATCAGACATCCACGTCCACTCCTCATTGTAGACTTGAGGAATCTGACTGACCTGACTACCAGTTCTGGTGGAAGTTGACATCTGGCAGTCTACAATCGCTCTGCGCTGCTGGTAAACTCTGGATAACATGTTTAATGTCGAATTCCATCTTGTGGGCACGTCGCACAACAGTCGGTGAGCGGGCAGTTGTAGGCGGCGCTGCGCTGCCCTGAGAGTGGCAGCATCTGTGCTCGACTTGCGGAAATGCGCACAGATGCGGCGCACCTTGGTGAGCAAATCAGACAGATTGGGGTATGTCTTGAGGAACCGCTGAACTATTAGATTGAACACGTGGGCCAGGCATGGCACATGTGTCAGTCTGCCGAGTTGCAGAGCCGCCACCAGGTTACGCCCGTTGTCACACACAACCATGCCTGGCTTGAGGTTCAGCGGTGCCAGCCACACATCGGTCTGCGCTGTGATGCCCTGTAACAGCTCTTGTGCGGTGTTCCTTTTGTCACCTAAGCTCAGCAGTTTGAGCACCGCCTGCTGGCACTTACCCACGGCACTGCTGCTGCGCCTAGAGATACCGACTGAAGGCGCCGTGCCCATGGATGGTAATTCGGTGGAGGAGGTGGAGGGGTCGGAGGAGGAGGCATAGTACGTCTGAGAGACGTGACCGAGGTAGGCCCCGCAATCCTCGGTGTGGGCAGTACATGAGCGGCCCCAGGGTCAGTCTCGGTCCCAGCCTCCACCAAGTTAACCCAATGTGCCTTCAGTGATATATAGTGTCCCTGCCCGGCAGCACTTGTCCACGTGTCCGTGGTTAGGTGGACCTTCTCAGAAACAGCATTGGTCAGGGCACGGATGATGTTCTGTGACACGTGCTGGTGTAGGGATGGGACGGCACATCGGGAAAAATAGTGGCGGCTGGGGACCGAATACCGAGGGGCAGCCACCGCCATGAGATTGCAAAAGGCCTCGGTCTCTACCAGCCTATAGGGCAGCATCTCCAGGCTCAGCAATTTGGAGATGTGGACGTTGAGGGCTTGGGCATGTGGGTGGGTGGAACTGTATTTCCTCTTGCGCTCCAGCGTCTGCTGTAAAGACAGCTGAACGCTGCGCTGGGACACATTGGTGGATGCTGTGGAGGATCGTGGAGGCGAAGGTGTGGTTTTCCGGTGGGAGGCGCTCGTGCCGGGGTCCTGGGCAGGGGGTTGACTAGCAGAGGCAGCGAGTGACACAGGGGAAGGAGCAGTGGTGTGACCCGCAGGAGGTGAACGGCCTTGGTTCCATTGAGTGGGGTGTTTAGCACTCATATGCCTGCGCATGCTGGTGGTGGTTAGGCTAGTAGTGGTGGCACCCCTGCTGATCCTGGTGTGGCACAGGTTGTACACCACAGTCCGTCGGTCATCCTCACTTTCTTTAAAGAACCTCCAGACTTGCGAACATCTAGGCCTCGCCATGGGAGCTTCACTATGTGAAACAGTTGCTGCTGATGCACCAGCTCTGGCCCTGCTTCTCCCTCTGGCCACACCACTGCCTCTTCCAACCTGTTCTGGTGCAGCACTCGCCTCAGCCTCAGAAGCACTGTCTTCACTCGGCATATCAACCCAGTTTGGGTCAGTCACCTCGTCATCCTCCGATTCCTCAGTCTGCTCCCCCCTCGGACTTCCTGCCCTGACAACAACTTCACCACTGTCTGACAACCGTGTCTCCTCATCGTCCAACACCTCTTTACAAACTTCTTCCACTAACTCAACATTGTCATCATCATTATCATCACCCACAGACTGCGACAGTTGGAAAACTTGGGCATCGGGAAGGAGGTCAGCAGCAACCTGAGAAGTGGTTTGTGACTCTGGGAAGGGTCCAGAAAACAGTTCCTCAGAGTATGCCGGATCACATTCCAAATTTTCCTGGGAGGGGGCAGACTGGGGGGAAGGAGGTTGAGGTGGAGGAGTCAGAGGAGTGCTCCCTTGGGTAACGTGGGTGGACTGCGTGGAAAACTGACTGGTGGACAAATTACTTGAAGCATTGTCCGCAATCCACGACATCACCTGTTCGCACTGTTGTGGTTTCAACAGTTCTCTACCACGTGTCCCTGTAAGTTGAGACATGAAGCTAGGGAGTGTAGCTCTGCGGCGTTCCCCTGCTCCCTCATCAGGTACTGTCTCACCCTGCCCAGGACCACGGCCTCTGCCCCCTGCAGTAATTGAATGCCCACGCCCTCGTCCTCGACCCTGAGCCCTGGGGTTCAACATTTTCTGTATATAAGTGTATTATATGTACAAAAAAAAAATGGGCCTGCTGTACTGAAACCCACAAACTTGTTCAATCTGAACAAGAAAATATATAGGTGGATAAGTTAGAGCAAAATTACGTATGTTATTACGTACCGTGCAGTATGGAGCAATTACACTGAAACTATTAGATTAGGCAGACTTGGTCTGCTTAAGTGCAACCCAGACAAATGTCGCACAGAGATTTTTGTAATGTAGCTGTATCAGTGAGAGCAAAAGACCTTTTTTAATTAAGTGATGTACAGAATGTGTCACCTGGACAGAAAATACAGATTGTGCTTTGTATATAGGTGGATAAGTTAGAGCAAAATTACGTATGTTATTACGTACCGTGCAGTATGGAGCAATTACACTGAAACTATTAGATTAGGCAGACTTGGTCTGCTTAAGTGCAACCCAGACAAATGTCGCACAGAGATTTTTGTAATGTAGCTGTATCAGTGAGAGCAAAAGACCTTTTTTAATTACGTGACATACAGAATGTGTCACCTGGACAGAAAATACGGATTGTGCTTTGTGGTGACTGGACAGCTGAACTGTGACACACAGAATGGTTCCACACAGCTGTATGAAATGGATTTGTATCACTGAGATAAAACAACAAAATAGCTATTTTTTTTTTTTTTTTTTTATTTTATTTTTTTTTTAACGTGATGTGCAGAAAATATCAGAGAGCAAACTCAGCCCCTGCTTACTGTGGCTATTTTGACTGCAACCCAGACAAATGTCGCAGAGAGATTTTTGTAATGTAGCTGTATCAGTGAAAGCAAAAGACCGTATTTGATTACGTGACATACAGTATGGGTCACTTGGACAGAAAATACGGATTGTGGTTTGTGGTGAGTGGACAGCTGAACTGTGACGCACAGAATGGTTCCACACAGCTGTATGAAATGGATTTGTATCACTGAGATAAAACAATAAAAAAAAAGTGTTATATATGGCGATAGCTGCACTACTAGTGCCAGCCAGCCCAGCCAGGAGACAAAAAAAATGTCTTGTAGCCCTTAGAAGGGCTGTTGGGTTCTTTTGATATCACTCCTGCCTAACAGAGAACTAAATCCAGGCCCTAACACTCTCCCTGAAACACAGCCGATCTGTCCCTAACGACATCCAGACAGCATCTGAGCTGAGCACCGCGGGCAGTCACTAGTGTATTCCAGGGTCACCTGATCAGGCCAGCCAACCCCTGCTATCGACATGTAAGGGCCCCACGTGATGCTGGGTGTACCGCAGAGTCTCCCGGCTTGTGATTGGCTGAGTTTATAGGCGCCAAAAATTCAAAATGAGGGAGATGCCATTTCCTCAAGCATGGCGAGATACTCGTCCGAGCAGCGAGCACTTACGAGTACCCTAATACTCAAACGAGCACCAAGCTCGGACGAGCATACTCGCTCATCTCTAATAGGAACACATTTGCTCAACAAGGAGCAGAAAAAGAATAACAAAAGCGTGCTGCTCTGCTATCCATAAAAGTTATTTATTAAAAACATACATAAGACCCTATAAATAAAAGGCTAACTATGCGTTTGAGTGGCGGGCTGCCACCTTTCTCAGGCTGTGATGCTTTCAATTTAAGGGCATCTTTCTACAAATGAAAAATGATGTTTTAGTATATGTGAATGATCCTCTAGGAGCAACGGGGGTGTTGCCATTACACCTAAAAGCTCTGCTCCCTCTGCAATTGCGATGTCCTCTGAAATTTGATTGACAGGGCCAGGTAGTGTAGTGTGATCTCACTTGGCCCTGTCAATCACACTGCAGAGGGTGCTGCAGTTGTAAAGAAAGCAGAGCCTCTAGGTGTAAAGGCAATGTCCTCATTATTATTATAATTATTTATTATTTATTATTATTAAAGCGCCATTCATTCCACAGCGCTGTACATGTTGAAAGGGGTTTACATACATAGTCTAGACAATTGCTCTAGGACAAACAAGTTACAGACTGGTACAGAAGGAGAGAGGGCCCTGCCCGTGAAGGCTTACAATCTATGCGGTATGGGAGGACACAGTAGGTGAGGGTAAATTGCTCCTAGAGTCTCATTTGTATATATTAAAACATACATTTTCTCAGCAGTGCAGGCATATATGAACATGGGTCCAACACAGATGTATTCTGCTGCCAAGTCCACATGCAACAGGTTAGGCAGCTTCATAGGAACAAATCTGCTGACAGATGCCCTGTAAGTGTGCAAGCATATGGGGGAGTTGTGAAGAATATCTGACGGTATGGACTTCAGTGGGGAGGGGGGTAGTAGCATGAGCTCTAAATACGGCCCTGTCTATCAGCTGTTTCGTGCTGCCATATTGCCAGAAACTATACAGTTGAAGGTAGACAGCTCTATACACTGTGTAGTGGCTGTGCAGGGGTACTGCAGCTCAGCTCACATTCAAGTGAAATAGAGCTGAGTTTTAGTACACTGGTGTTAGAAACTACACAGGGTACGAAGCATTCAGCTTCCACTCTGCACACTGTTAGTTTCTGGAACTGCAGCAGCCTGAAGCAGTTGATCGTGTGGGTGTCAGACGCCCACCGATCTGATACTGATGACCTATCTGGAGTATAGGTCACAATACATGTAGCCCAGAGAAACCCTTTAGCCTTTTATCATGAATCAAGTTCGATCTTTAAAGCTACATAAAGAAGGACATGTCAACTTTTTCCTGGAGTACTCACTACAAGCAACTACATATAAAATTCTAGAAGAGACACATAAAACAATTATATAAAAACCAATCCCTTAATTATGACACAGAAATCTAAAATACATATATCACAAAAAATGTAAAATCATAAAAAGGAGGAGGATCAATCCAGAAGTTCTAACAGTATATAATAACATACACCAATAAAACAACAAATAGCACACTGCTTCCAAAAAATCATAAAAGATGTATCTTTATTAGTTAACATGTAGTTAAAAAGTCATGTGTATGGTTTCAATATCCAAAACCACAAGGATGTGCAAAAATATGGTCATATTACAAATATTGTGAGATGTAACAGGTACAAATAAACAAGTAAATCCACACTGTGGTATACCCACACTAACCTAAGTATTGTACATTATACAGACCCAAAAAAGGCACCTCCACAGGTTAACAGAATAATAACAAGTTAACAGAATAATATACACGTGGTGAATAAAGAGAGACTGTATGAACTCCAAAGCCCCACAAAAAATACCAACAGTGACCATAGTGATCCAGATTGTTCAAATCCATATCTGGATGTCCTCTGCTTCACCCTCCAAGATACATCTGTCACGCGAGGTCGGCGTCGCGCTCCCTCTGCACGACATCGCCGGACCTCTCCGCCCCCCTAGAGACGAGCAATATGGAATTGAAGTGCTGGTCTTGTCAGCCAGCACTTCATGAGTTAATTCTCTGTTTGGGTTTAGCCATGTGGTGCTGATCACACCACATGGCTACTTTACATATTGTTTGGACAGCTTGCTCCGCCTCAGGTCATGTGATGCTGGCCACATCACATGATCCTGGGCGGGCTATTTAAAGATGGCAACTGCCTCACTCAGATGCCTGTGATTAGTCTTCTGATATCAGTGCTGTGTGTTGGACCTTGCTGTTGATTATTGGTATATTGGATTTTGGCTTCGGACTTAGACTACGCTTTTGTGATTCCCCTCGGTATTTGACGTGACCTCCTGTTCTTGACTTGGCTTGCTGACTATTCTGCTATTGTGTTTGTTCTGTCTGTGTTCGTCTTTCCCTGTGTTCCCTTCCCTTCCCTGTGCACGTACTCAGCATAGGGACTGTCTCCAAGTTACGGTTTTGCCGCCTAGGGCATCTGCTGTAAGTAGGCAGGGAAAGAGGTGGGGTTCAGACAGGACACACTATCCCTTGTTTCCCTGTCGTGACAACATCTTTGTTTGTTCAACCTTTGTTTGCATTTCTAGTATAACAATTAAATCTAGAGTATTAGTACTCAAAGCCTTTCAAAGAAAAGGAAATCTAGATACTTGTTTTTGTACATTTTAGTATGCTTACGTTGCCTTGCCTCTAGGTTGAATAATTGTGAGTATTTTAGATTTTATTTTGTATATCATATTTAATAAAATACTTATTTTACAGATGAGTAAACATCTTGAAATTTGTTTCGTGTCCAAGCCATCAAATTTTTCAGAAAACGTGATGCATGTCCAAATCAAATATGCTCCATTTGGCCTGAAAATTGGTATGTGAAAATTGGTATATTATGGGTACTCATAGGACTATCTTTGTTATAGTTATTTTTTTAACAAGTTTTTGCTCTCTCTCTCTCTCTCCCACCCCCCCTTCAAGCTCTTTAATGCAATAGCTATGGGCAGACTTGGAATTTCTAGGGTGCCAAGCTAAATTTTATCTGGGGGTCCTAACCAAAGTAAATCAGAGAGTTATACAGTGGGGGAAAAAAAGTATTTAGTCAGCCGGCAATTGTGCAAGTTCTCCCACTCAGAAAGACGACAGAGGCCTGTAATTGACATCATAGGTAGACCTCAACTATGAGAGACAAAATGAGAAAACAAATCCAGAAAATCACATTGTCTGATTTTTAAAGAAAGTATTTGCAAATTATGTTGGAAAATAAGTATTTGGTCAATAACAGAATTACTCAATACTTTGTTATTAGTGTTGAGCGAGCATACTCGGCCGAATACGATATTCGCCCGAGCATGGCGGCGCTCAGGACCACACGGTGTTTGGCTAATTAGCGTGCGGGGAGGTACTGGCATTCACTGTAATGCCGTAGCAATCTTGGCTACTGGCATTACAGTGATTGGCTGGCCGGGAACGCATCATCGGGTGCTATATAGCACCCGGTGACATGTGACCCGGCTCAGACCGAGTCAGGGAGAGCTGCTGCAAGGAGGGGCAGATAGTGTAGGGATAGAAATTGGCTAGGCAGGGCTAGTATTTCTGTTGAAAAGACCCAAAAGCCCTTTTAAGGGCTACTGTGATATCTGGCTACAATATATTTTTTATTTTTGGGGGGTTAAAAATTGCACAAGGTGGCCTGACCTTAACACCACCTGCACAGCTTGTGCATTCTAATCCTGTCTGTATCCTATATACCTGACATCCATTGTCATTTTTTATGCCGCTAATCAAGGCCACAGTACCTGCGCTGCATCTGCTGTATAATGTTTGCACAAGGAGGCACATATAGTGTAGGGATAGGATTTGGCTAGGCAGGGCTAGTTGTTCTGTTGAAAAGACCCAAAAGTCCTTTTCAGGACTATTGTTACATCTGGCTGCAATATATTTTTTTCTTTTGGGGCAAAAATAACGCAAGTTTGCCTGACCTTAACACCACCTGCGCAGCTTGTGCATTATAACGTTACTGTATCCTATATAGCTGACATCCGGTGTCATTTTTTTCTGCCGTTAATCAAGTCGACATTACCTACGCTGTGTCTGCTGTATAAAGTTTGCACAAGGAGGGACAGATAGTGTAGGGATCGAAATTGGCTAGGCAGAGCTTTTAAGGGATATTATATCTGGCTGCAATATATTATTTTTGTGGTGGGTTAAAAATTGCGCAAGGTTGCCTGACATTAACACCACCTTTGCAGCGTCTGATGTCTAACATTTGTGTATCCCAAATACATGAAATCCCATGTATTTTTTTCTGTCGCTATTCAAGGCGACATTACTAATGTTATAACATTAGAAATTCAATAAATGTCAGGTATATAGGAGAAACAAACATTATGCTGCACCTGTAATGTCGCCGTGATTAGCAGCAGAAAAAAAACGCAATAAATGTCAGGTATATAGGAGAAACAAACATTGTACTGCACATGTAATGTCGCCTGGATTAGCAGCAGAAAAAAACACAATAAATGTCAGCTATATAGGAGAAACAAACATTGTACTGCACATGTAATGTCGCCGTGATTAGCGGCAGAAAAAAATGCAATAAATGTCAGGTATATAGGAGAAACAAACATTGTACTGCACATGTAATGTCTCAGTGATCAGCAGCATAAAAAAACGCAATAAATGTCAGGTATATAGGAGAAACAAACATTGTACTGCACATGTAATGTCGCTGTGATTAGCGGCAGAAAAAAATGCAATAAATGTCAGGTATATAGGAGAAACAAACATTGTACTGCACATGTTATGTTGCCATGATTAGCGGCAGAAAAAAACGCAATAAATGTCAGGTATATAGGAGAAACAAACATTGTACTGCACATGTAATGTCACCGTGATTAGCGGCAGAAAAAAATGCAATAAATATCAGGTATATAAGAGAAACAAACATTGTACTGCACATGTAATGTCGCCGTGATTAGCAGCATAAAAAAACGCAATAAATGTCAGGTATATAGGAGAAACAAATATTGTACTGCACATGTAATGTCTTCGTGATTAGCAGCATAAAAAAACGCAATAAATGTCAGGTATATAGGAGAAACAAATATTGTACTGCACATGTAATGTCGCCGTGATTAGCGGCAGAAAAAAATGCAATAAATGTCAGGTATATAGGAAAAACATACATTGTACTGCACATGTAATGTTGCCGTGATTAGCTGCAGAAAAAAACGCAATAAATGTCAGGTATATAGGAGAAACAAACATTGTACTGCACATGTAATGTCGCCGTGATTAGCAGCATAAAAAAACGCAATAAATGTCAGGTATATAGGAGAAACAAATATTGTACTGCACATGTAATGTCGCCGTGATTAGTGGCAGAAAAAAACGCGATAAATGTCAGATATATAGGAGAAACAAATATTGTACTGCACATGTAATGTCGCCGTGATTAGTGGCAGAAAAAAATGCAATAAATGTCAGGTATATAGGAGAAACAAATATTGTACTGCACATGTAATGTCGAAGTGATTAGAGGCAGAAAAAAACGCAATAAATGTCAGGTATATAGGAGAAACAAACATTGTACTGCACATGTAATGTCGCCGTGATTAGCAGCATAAAAAAACGCAATAAATGTCAGGTATATAGGAGAAACAAATATTGTACTGCACATGTAATGTCTCCGTGATTAGCAGCATAAAAAAACACAATAAATGTCAGGTATATAGGAGAAACAAATATTGTACTGCACATGTAATATCGCCGTGATTAGTGGCAGAAAAAAATGCAATAAATGTCAGGTATATAGGAGAAACAAATATTGTACTGCACATGTAATGTCGCCGTGATTAGCGGCAGAAAAAAAACGCAATAAATGTCAGGTATATAGGAGAAACAAACATTGTACTGCACATGTTATGTTGCCGTGATTAGCGGCAGAAAAAAACGCAATAAATGTCAGGTATATAGGAGAAACAAATATTGTACTGCACATGTAATGTCGCCGTGATTAGCAGCAGAAAAAAACGCAATAAATGTCAGGTATATAGGAGAAACAAACATTGTACTGCACATGTTATGTTGCCGTGATTAGCGGCAGAAAAAAACGCAATAAATGTCAGGTATATAGGAGAAACAAACATTGTACTGCACACGCTGCGCAGCTGGTGTTAAGATTAGGCAAACTTGCGCAAATTTTGACCATGAAGAATAAAAATATTGCAGCCAGATATAACAATAGTCCTTAAAAGGACTTCTGGGTCTTTTCAACACAACAACTAGCCCTGTCTAGCCAAATCCTATCCCTACACTATCTGTGCCTCCTTGCGCAAATGTTATACATTATATGAATAACGGCGAAAAAAAATTCACTGGATGTCAGGTATTTAGGATACAGAAAGGTTATACTGCACACGCAGCACAGGTATGTGACATTACCTGCGCTGCGTCTGCTGCATAACGTTTGCTCATTCTAAATATTTCTGACATTCTGTGAAATTTTTCTGCTCATACCCTAAAAAAAATCTGTGCAACAGTACTTTTGACAAACTTGCATATATACCATTTAATATGCGCAAGGCGAGCAGTAAGGGACAGGGAAGTGAGCATGCTGCTGATGGTGCGCGCAGAGGCGATTGGCTCTGGGCGCAGTGAAACAGTGTCTGCTGGCAGAGCACAAGAAACAAAGTCATCCAAAACTTCTAGCTTCATGTCCAAGTTTGCAGGGCAGCGCAAGACAGGTTCTTGTTAGGTCAACATGTCAGGAGGAGGGCCAGAGTGAGGTTAATTTTTAGGTTAAAAAATTAGAGGTGAGGGCCTGCTGGTGAACCTCTTAAATATTTAAAGGCGAGGGCAGCCTAATAAGCAGTTTGATATGATGAAGGAAAGGAGGAAGAGGACGAGAAGAGAAGAGAAAGGGGTGAATGGAAATACAGTGTATTCAATACACCTTAAAAGCCACATTTAAAGTTCCTTTATGTTCAGCTGCTTTCCTCTGGTGGGGTAACGAAGTCAGGGGCAATTCAGGCCTTGTTCGATTTCATTAGCGTCAGCATTTTCAGTTGACAGGCGGATACGCTTAGCAGTTATTATGCCCCCAGCGGCACTAAATAACCGCTCCCACAAAACGCTGTCGGCAGGGCAGGCCAGAACCTCCAAGGTGTAGAGCATCGTGTTCGTGTCACGTGTCCAGCTTAGACACCCAATAATTATAAGG